>CAUYON010144982.1:0-29128 GCA_963573935.1 Arctocebus calabarensis
TTGTCAAATGCCTAAAGATCTTAGCACTGTGGAGTAACAGTCAAAGACCCATTTAAGGTTAACTTGTTGAGCACATGAGGAAATAGTTCTCCTACAGCTCTGTCTCTCTGTTATTTTTATGTAGATTTTTTAAGGCCTAAAAGTAGAAGAATATTGTGCTGTTTTCCGGGACAGGATATCTGCCACTTAAGTTTAAAGTCAAATAATGAATATTGTAAATCACAGATTTAAGTGTGCACATGACTACAAAAGTATATAAAGTAGTCAGAAATAAAGTTAAATTGCTATTTGCCATGAAAAGGGGCGGTAGTCTGCTTCTTGCACTTCTGAACATTGCATTGCGGATCTACACCTGAGGCAAAGCTATAGCCCCTCGCTTCTCCCGGTCACGCAACAAGAAACAACATGCAACATGCACCATGCATCTATGACATGTACACACAGAGTCTTACTACTGATTTTATTATTTTGAAAGTTCCCCTCTAATCCTGTTTTACATTCATTATGAATGGAATTTTCTATATCTATGTTTTCTTTCCTTTATTCTATCAATGAAGTAAATTAAATGTATAGATTATCAGATGTTAAATCATCCTTGCATTTCTGGAATGAACACAATATAATATCTTTTTAATAAAGACATGGATTTGGTTTGCCAATACAGTAGAACTGTAAGTTGACCACCCAAGGGCCTGTAACAAACTGGTCAACATAAGGAACTAGGCCTAGTGTATCTATACATACATGTGGGGTATGTCTGGTCTATGAAAAGTAGGTCAACTTTAGGAGGTCATCAATGTAGGGAGGGATTCAACTATGGAGGTTCAACTGTATTCTGTTTAGGATTTTTGCACCTATGAGATTGAGCTGCAATTTTTGTTTTGTTATATTGACCTTGTCCAGTATGGTAGTCTTGGCCTCACAGAACAAGTGCTTGCTCTCTTGCTATTCCCTGAAAGAGTCTGCGAAAGATTAGAATAATCTAATCTTGGAATGTTTGGTAGAACTAAACTATAAAATCATCTGGGCTTTTTAGTTTTGTAGTAGGAAGATTTTAAATTGCTCATTCAATTAATATTAATAGTTCTGGCATTTTCCAGCTATCTATTTGTCCTTTAATACATTTAGTGAGTTATAATTTTATAGGACTTTGCCTTCTCATGCTTTCAAATTTATTGCAATAAAGTTGTTCATAGTATTTTCTTATTGTCATTTTAATTTCTGTTGGGTCTATAGTTACATCCATTTTTTTCATTGCTAATATTACTTACGTAGCTCCCTTTCACCTGATCAGCTTCACCAGAAGCTTACCTAATTTATTAGTTTTACCAAAGAAATAAGTCTTGATTTTCTTTATTGTCTTTTTAATTTTTTTTTAAATTCTGCCCTTATACATTCTTTGGGTTTACTCTATTGTTTTTTTCCTCATGTTTATCTTCTTATGCTTTTATTAGTTCTTATTAATGAACTAACAACCTAGTTCATTAATGTTTAGCTTTTGTTTTCTTTTTTTGAGACACAGCCTCAAGCTGTCACCTTGGATAGAGTGCTCTGGCATCACAGCTCACAGCAAACTCCAACTCCCGGGCTCAAGCGTCTCCTGCCTCCGCCTTCCAAGTAGCTGGGACTACAGGAGCCCGCCACAACGCCCAGCCATTTTTTGGTTGCAGCTGTCATTGTTGTTTGGGGGGCCCGGGCTGGATTCGAACCCGCCAGCTTGGGTGTACGTGGCTGGCGCCTTAGCCCGTTGAGCCACAGGCACCAAACCTAGCTTTTGTTTTCTAATATAAGCATTTAAGACTAAAGTTCTAAGTCCTACTTTTACTCCATCATAGAAGCTCTGAAGTGTGGTTTTTTGATTAGTGTTTAGTTCTTATTACTTTAAGTTTCCATTATAATTTCTTACCTTACCTATGTATTATTAAGAAGTGCGTTTTTTAAATGTCCAAATATGTAGTGACTTTTAATTTGCTTTTGTTATTGACTTCTAACTTAAGTGCCCATGGTCAGAGAACATGGTCTAGATGATATACAGATGCCTTGAATTGCCTTAGATTCATTTTATGACCTAGTATGTGGTCAGTTACTAAAAAATTACGTTCCATGTAAGCTTAGAAGATTGTAAATTCCTTCATTGTTGGGAAGAAAAGTCTATATGCCATTAAATTATATTATTTATGGTATTATTTTTCAGGTTTTTGGACTGATTAAAATTAAAATTGTCACTTTAAATCCTATCACTATGAGAAAGGAATTATAAATTTATCCTTGTGTTCTTTACAATATTCTAACAGAAAGTTTAAAATTGTTACAAAAAATTGTACACAAAAAAAATTGTACACAAAAAAATTGTTATAACACATTGTCCTTTCAGTTGCATCTTTTAGGATTGTTTAACAATCCTTTCTGTCTTAAATTATATCTTACCTTCTACCATTTTGTGTCTTTATGTGTTGTGCTTATCTTATAAACAGCAAAGAGCCAGATTTTTGAAAAAATATTCAACCTGATAGTTTCTATTAATTGTCATATGTACTCTGTTTAATTTACTCCCTTTATTGTGCCTATTACATATTCGGCCTGATCCTGACATCCGTTTCCCCCTGCTTTTCTTATACTTACTTCTTTCTGTTGTCTTATTTATTTATTTATTCATTTATGAGACCAAGTCTCACTCTGTTGCCCTCTGTAGAGTGCTGTCGCATCACAGTTCACAGCAACCTCAAACTCTTGGGCTCAAGTGATCCTGTTGCTTCAGCCTCCCAAATAGCTGGAACTATATAGGTGCCCACCACAAACCCTGGCTATTTTTTTTTTTTAAGAGACAGAGTCTCACTCTTGCTCAAGCTGATCTCAACAAACAATCCATGCGCCTCAGTCTCACAGAGCGCTAGGATTACAGGCATGGGCTGTTGCACCCAGCCTATCTTGCCTTTTTAAATAATCGACTATTCTTTTCTTATTCCCTTTCTCCATCTACTGGTTTAGACATTATACAAGCTATTCCTTACCAAGTGTCTTCAACTTGACAATGACTGAAAAAGTTTAAAGTTAATAACTATAACGGTTATTAGGCACAATACTTTCCTCGAAAATATAAAAATACAAATCCCTCCCTTCCTGGTATAGATGCTATTATTGTATTTCAGTCCTGTCTTTTTATTAATGCTGTACCAATAGATACTAGTATTTGTACTTCACAGAAATAACATTGTTCAGATTTACCCAGGTGTGTGATGACCCTTAAATACTCAGATCCTGGGCGGCGCCTGTGGCTCATTGAGTAGGGCACCGGTCCCATATATCGAAGGAGGTGGGTTCAAACCCAGCCTTAGCTGAACTGGGAAACAGAAAAATAGCCGGGCGTTGTGGCGGATGCCTGTGGTCCCAGCTATGTGGGAGGCTGAGGCAAGAGAATCTCCTAAGCCCAGGAGTTGGAGGTTGCTGTGAGCTGTGTGATGCTACGGCACTCTACCGAGGGTGATAAAGTGAGACTCTGTCTCTACAAAAAAAAAAAAACACTCAGATCCTTGTCTAGTCCCCTCCCACACTACATTAGGGTTAGTCTGTGTGACCAACATGTCAGAAGTAACGTATATTACATCCAATATTATGTTATGAAAGGCACCATCGCTTTCTTTTCTGTCTCTGCTTGTCCTAGGTGAAGCTAGCTGTCATGTGTTTGGGATATTTAGGCACCCCTGTGGAGAGGCCCATGTGTCAAAGAATGGATGGCCTCAGTCCAAAAGCCTGCTAGAAAATAAGGCTTGCCATGAACCCACGTAAGTGAACTTGGAAGCCGATCCTCTAGACTTCCCATGACTGCCACCTGGCTGACAGTTTGACTGCAGCTCAAAGACCCTGAGCCAGAACCATTCAGCTAAGTTTTTCCCTGATTCCTGACCCTCAGAAATCATGTGAAATAACAAATGTTTGTTATTTTAAGCTGCTGAATACGGGGGACAATTTGTTACACAGTAATTATAACTAATAATAACGTATTTTTACTAACTGATTAGTTCACCATTTTGAATCTCAGCCATCCTATAGCCATTCTCTTTATTTCTAAACATCTTTTAGAGTTTTCTTTAGTGAAGATCTATTGGTTATAAACTCTGTTTTTGTTGATCCAAAAATGTTTTCATTTCACCTTTGCAGAGACAGACTCCACGGTGGCCCCCAATAATTCCAACCTTCTAGTACAATCTCTTGCTGCAACCTGCTTCTCACCAATAGAAGCCAGCAAAGGTGATGGAACATCACCTAGTTGATGGTGTTAGGTTACATAAGACCCAATCTTGGCAGATTAGAGGTAGAGAAACGATGTCCTTGCTAGTTTGAAAAAGCAAACTGCCATATTGTGAGAGGGCCTATGGACAAAAGCACAGAACTAGGGACTGTGATTAGCACCTAGCGTCTGACAGCAACTCCAGGCCAATTGCCAGCAAAAAGATGCGGGCCTCAGCCCTCCTGCCACAAGCAGATAAATTCTGCCAGCAACCTGCGAGAATCTGGAAGTAGATCTTTCCCCAGTTAGTTCTCTTATCAGACCACAACCCCAGCCCAGTGTTACCTAAACTCTAGCTTGGTGTGACTCTGAAGCAAAGATCTCAGACAAGCCATACCAGACATGTGACCTGAACATGCCATATAAACTACCAAAAGCATGCTGCTTTAAGCCACGACCAAGAGGCAGAGACTGCATGCAACAGGAGTCCAGATGAACAGGGAGAAGGGGTGGAAGGCGTACAACAGGGAACCTGGGAAGTTTCTACGGAGGAGTCAACATTTCCTGCTGCACCTTGACAGCAGGATAGGATTTTGATAGACGGGAGGGAGAGAAAAAGGAGGGGCGTTCTGCTGAGGAAACAGCATCAAGGCAGTGAGCGGGAAATGGTAAGTAGGAATGACAAATAGTAGTCAGTTCAAGTTCAATTCCAGTTGACCCTCAAAGCACTTCATTCAATAGTGGCTGCCTCAAGTGGCTTCCCCAGAGGGATTCTGAATGAGGTTCAACAGCAGAGAGGGCCTTCCTGGGTTGCTAATGTCTGCATACTGGCAACCTATCCAGTATCTGCCATTTCTAGTGTAAGACACCTTCCAAACTGGTGAAGAATCCAGTCTGAGTAACACGTGACAGGGTAGGTGGTGAGAATTCAGATAAGGTGGCTACAATCAGACTGTGGAGGGCCTTGAATGCCAAACTACAGAGTTAAGACTTGTCTTTGTATTCTAAAGAAAACATTTCTGATCAAGTTACAGTGTGCGGAAAGAAATTCTATTACAGATTTGAAAAGCGACCAGTTCTCTACTCCTTCAAGCTGCTGCCCTGGCCTGGGCTACCCTAGGCACACCTTGGCACAGGCCTCCTCAGGATGCCTCTTGGCCCCTAAACCCATTTTTAAAAATCTCATCAGTGGTTCCACTGGCGCTGGCCCTGAGTCCAGTGGCCAAGTGCATACACAGGGCCTTTGAAGGGACACAGAATGCCTTTGTCTTGCTGCTATTCCAAGAAACTCTATCTCAGCTTCCCTTCCTGCCACAAACACCCCCTTCGTGTTCCCCACCCTTCCTGTTATCACACGTTCCGTTCTTCCTCTGCCCTGGGAGGAAGCCGGGCTGCCTGGGACTGGCTGGGATGGAGGGAGTAACAGAGCTGGTGGGAGTAATAAATCTCATCTCCAGGCCACAGAGCCTAGGGAGCAGATGGAAGAGGAGGAAGGAGTCTTTGGGGGAGGAAGAAACAGGGCCGAATTGAGTGGGCAGGTATGAGATCATTACAATAGCGAGCCTCCAGGTACGAGTTGGGCCCTGGACCCGCCCCTGCCTGGAGGCCTGAGGACTTGGCTCTCCCGCACAGGGCGCCTGAGAAACCATCACTGCTGGACTGGGGGACCCGGGAGCCTCCTTCCCCTCCTGCTTCCCACCTCTTTATCATCCGGACCATCCTTCCCTTCTGGAAAAGAAGACCAATCACATTTTGCTTCCTTTATAGCTTTTTATGAGAAAACATTTAGTTTCCGCTCACTCTTCTCCTTTCCATGCTGTCATGTATCTCTTGATTAGTAAACAGCTGGTTTTTCTGGTGGCGGCAGCACTTCTAAGTTCACTTTCCTCTCTGATCGTCCTGCCGTTTGTGCGTTTGCTCGCTACATGTGCGGGAGAAAGCAATCTGAAGTTTCTCTGGCAATTATCTTCCCATACTGAGTCACATAATTTCGCTTAATTACTGGCTAAAAACTGCTCAGAAAGAGAAGCCACTAGTTGATGATGTAGCAACATGCTGTATTATTTTTGATTCCACGCAGCAGTGAGGGAGATCAGAATACCCACTTTCTACTGTGAAAATAACTCAGAAACAACCTCCCTTGAAAATGCAGAGGCTTCAAATTACAATGAAACTTCATTATCTCACCCTCATCCCCCCCCGCCCCCTGCTCCCAAACCTCTCGCGCCAAGCTTTGCAGCCTACCTGCCAGCCTTCCTGCGGGCTCAGCCCCTGGAAGACATGCTCTAGGGCAGTGATTTTCAACTGGTGTGTGCTGAAAATTTTAAAGTTCATTAATTAAATTATTTTCAAAAGTTTACAGCACAGTATTTTT
This sequence comes from Arctocebus calabarensis, assembly GCA_963573935.1. Classification (NCBI taxonomy): domain Eukaryota; kingdom Metazoa; phylum Chordata; class Mammalia; order Primates; family Lorisidae; genus Arctocebus; species Arctocebus calabarensis. The sequence continues at coordinate 6,603 of CAUYON010144982.1, forward strand.
TTACCCTCTTTTTTTTTTTTTTTTTTTTTGATCAACATAATTTAAGTGTGCTGTGGAAGTTTAACTATAGGTTCAAGTGTGCCATGAGATAAAAACAGTTGTTAAACACTGCTCTAGGGGATTGCCATGACCCGGGTCCTAGCAGGATGCTCCTAAGAAAGATGAGGCCTCATTCCAGACATATTAGAAGAGAATCTTTTAGAACCTTTCACAGAATGCCTGGGCCCCACTGTTTAGGCTAACTGGTTACCCTAGCTCTATTCCTGCGTGCCAGGGGAAATGATTTAGCCTGTGATGTATCCAGATACGATAAAAGAAGATTCACTTGCGAATAAATTGGCACTTGCGAATAAATTGGGTATAACTAAGCCATGAGGCTAGAGTGATTGAAATGAAGTCTCCTCCTTTTCATTTGAGAAGAATGAGGCCCCCAAAGAGAAGACGGACTTGATTCACCCAGATAGATGGGGGTGGGGCAGGTCAGAACAGATGCCTCCAGCTCCTGTCTGCAGCTCTGATGTGCCGGCAGTGGGGGGTGGGCACGCCAGGGCTGGCACAGGAGCAGCCGCAAGGAACAGCAGGATGGCTGAGCAATGCCACAGGTCACTGGGGCAGCTGGCTGGAGCCAGGGAAGAAGACGAGGCCCTGCGGGAATGAGGGTGGCCAGGGCAACGACAGAAGCAGGAGGGAAGCCAGCAAAAGGCTCCTTTGATTATAAGATGACCTAGGACTGGAGGTAGAAGGAGCAGCGCTGGCTTTGGGAGAAGTGAGGGATGGAATCATGTCTAGAAAGGAAGGGCCTTGTGAAGGCCAGGGGATAAACAGATAATGAGAATAGGCCTCTCCCACTATCCTGGCTGCGCTGTGCGGGTGAGTCTGGTGCCGGTGGCTATGACAGGAGCACAGATCTGAGCCATGTAAAGCTGGGCTGAGGATGAAAAACAGAGACTTAGGGGGAGGGTGGTCTATTTGTGCTAAGCAGGACCTTCTGGAGAAATGTTAAGGCCTCCTTAGGCCTCGGGCCCTGGGGAAGGGGCTTCTGTGCACATTAGCAGCGTTGGCATCAGCTGTCTACTATCCACACTTGGGAACAGGACTCAGGGAATGGGAAGCACAAACCAGCAGTTCATGCCCAGACCCAGGCTGGGCTCTAGGAATGTGTTTTACTTTTACCGGCAGTTAGGTGTCATTATGCTTTAGACAAATGATAAAGATGCCCAGAGAGGCCACGCTGCTGGAGAAGCTGGAATGTTCTCCTCCCTGATCTTCCCTGGCCCCCTGCCTCAACCCGACCCAATGTTTCCTCGGCTTCCTCATCCATGCTGGGGTATCCAGGTGTCCTCAGCAACCCACCAAACCACCTCCCACTCACACACAGACACTCTCTTCCTCTCCGAAGCGCCCATCATCTTTCTGCTTCCCATCTCAGTGGCTTGGTTAACTCTTGCAGGAGTAATAAGAACAGAAGCACAGTCATCACCTACTAGAGAGATCTGTGTCTAGCAGAACTCCAGGGGGGTTTCCAGGGTCCTTCCCAGAGGAGCCCAGTGCCCTGGCTCCCTCTCAGTTTCAGGGCTGCTCGGTCCCTTCGCCTTGTGTCCTGCCTGGAACCAGAGATAAGGACAACACTGTGACCTCAGACTCCCAATTCTGTGCCCTAAACACTTTCACCTGGAAGCTTCCAAGATGCACTATCCAGAGCCACGCCAAGACCAGGTTCCATCATCTGCTTTTATGAAATAGAGGGTTGATTCTTATTTACCTTTGGCCCTTTCTGGGAGGCTGCTCAAAACTCCATTTCCCCACATAGCCATATAATACAGTTCCAGCCTCCTTGACTGTAAATGCTCCTGAGCAATGCCAAGGCCAGGGTGTCTGGCCCCAGGTGCAGCCACAACTAGTGCGGGAGGAGGGGGGGCTGCTGAGCATTGCTGGAGAGTGCAAATCTCCTGCAGAGAGACATTCAGGGTTTGAGTCCTTGTGCAAGTACAAAGCCCACACCCACGCGTCCCTGGGCCAGCAGCCTGGAACAGAGTGAGAAAGGGAAGGTGGGGAAGACCCTGAGTCTTCTAGATGGAGGGGACGCAATGAGGAGTTGGGGGGGGGGGAACATAGGTGTTTGCCTGCACCACAGAGGGCCTCCTCTGGACTCCATTGAAGCAACTGAGGAGAATTAAAAATTCTGAGATGGAGGCCAGATGCAGTGGCTCGTGTCTGTAATCCTAGCACTCTGGGAGGCCGAGGCTGGTGGACTGCCTGAACTCAGGAGTTTAAGACCAGCCTGAGCAAGACAAAGACTCTGTTTCTAATAAAAATAGAAAAACTAGCTGGGTATATTGGTGGGTACCTGTAATCCCAGCTACTCAGGACACTGAGGCAAGACGATCTCTTGAGGCCAAGAGTTTGAGATTGCTATGAGCTATGATGCCAGTACACTCTACCTAGGGTGATAGAGTGACACTCTGGCTCCAAAAAAATAATAAAATAAAGCAAAGGGGAAACAATTCTGAGATGGAAATCCTATATTTGAAGCCCAGGCCAGGAGTCTAGATTAGATATAAGAGATAATAATCATAATAAACACAGGTCTGATACTATTCTTACTGCTTTAAATATTTATTCTCATTCAATCCTTAAAGACAGCCTGATGGTAACACTTACAAGGTGTGTGGGAGGCCCTTTAATAGAATCCTAAGCCTAAACAGGCCTTAAAAAGCCTTCAGGGCCAGACTCTTCTCTTCAAAAGATCTTGCTTAATACAAAGAAATCAGACTGCCTTCCCCCTGCTTTTTTCCCAAACAGTAAGACTTACTCATGTCTTCGGAATTTAGAGATTCCACCTCTCTGCCAGTAAATCTGACCAGTTTGTCTGAGATGATTAGTCTTGGGCAGTTCTGTTTTCATCCTTAGCCCAGCCTTACAGGGCTCAGATCTATGCTCCTGTCACAGCCACCTGCACAGCGCAGCCAGGATAGTGGAGAAGCCCGTTCTCATGATGTGTGTGCCCCCATGTGAGAGGTGAGGAGCTGGCTCGCTGCCTTCGGAAGGTCCTTGGATATCATCAAACCATTTTATGGAGAAAGGAAGTGAGGCAAAGTAAGAGAGCTCCCCTAGTGAAGGGAGTGTTGGGCTCCAAACTTCAATCCTATTCTGTCCGACTCCCTTAGGTGGGGGGGAGGGTGGTCTTCCTACCGGGAGTGCACTGGCTCAGCCAGGGAGTGAGCCCCAGACTCTAGAGTCTGCAGATCTACATGGCCAGAAGGGCTCACATCCACTCAGGGACAAAGGCCATGATGGGCCACCTCCCCCAGGCAGCTGCACCCTAATTGTTGCTCCTATCCCAGCCTGGCAGGCCTCAGCCTGTGAGCTCTGCAAAGAGGGCCATAGTGAAAGGGCTGCTTACTGTCTGGGTGGACATTTACTAGCCGAGTTCCCCAACACCCCTAGCTTCATCTATAGCCACGAGAGGAAGGGCGCCAACAGAGTGCACAGGGCCTGCAGCTCACCCTGAGAAAAAACTGACCTTCCTTGTTAGATAGAGAGTCATTTACTTGGGAGGGGGATTTTTCTGAGCAGATTACAGAAGCACACAGCCGAGTAGGCCAAGGGTAAGAGCATGGGGTGGGGGCAGTGTAGCAGCTAGTCCTTTCTCTGTCCACTGCCCAAGGATGTTATAAAGGCCACGCGAGATGGTACATGCGAAGGTTCTTTATAAATCTTGTAAATTGCAAAGCACTTTTATGACATTTATTAGGTGCTCATGCCACGCCAAGTACTCTATTCTAACCAGTTTACATGGGATTAACTCATTCAATCCTTGTATTAGTCCTAGGAAGTTGCTATTGTTATGATCATTCCTGCCATAGAGATGGGCAAACTGAGGCCTAGAAGTTAAGTAACTTGTCCAAAGTCCCAAAGCTAGAAAGTTGTGGAAGCCAGCTTCAAACGCAGCAACCGGACTCAAAGTCCTTGCTCTGAACACTCAGCTCTCCTGCCTCTCCACTACCCAGTGGCTCTGTGCCCTTGGGCTAGTTGCTTGACCTCTCTGTGCCTTTGCTTCTGCAACTGTAAGATGGGGATAGGACGTGTGTCTCAGGAGCAGTGAGGGTGAGATGACATAGCCTCTACATGTGGGCAGCTATTCCTCACCCGTCCACACCAGACCCTTCTGAGAAGGCATCTCCTTTTGGAAGGGAGCCTGTTCCCTACCCCCACCCACTCCAGGCCAGCTGGTCTGAAGGCTGCCAAGGACAGCCCCTCCCTCCTACTAAAAGGACGGTTGGTAGGAGACCTCGGGGTCCCTGGGCTCCTATGGTTTTCATGTCAGAGCCGAAAAAGGAAGGGTCAATGCGGCTGAGCTATGAAGTGTGGGGCTAGAAGGAGGCTGGGGGATTGGGGGAGAAATCAACCAACAGCCCACAGGTGAAGAGCTGGCTGGGACAGAGACATGGAGAGTGGGGGGGGGGGTCCTTCTCCGCAGGGAGAAGACCTGGCTGTGCTTCAGGCTCCCTCTGTCCCAGGAGCCTGCACTGGGCCCTATGAACTGGTAACCCTGCCTCGCCTACACTAGACGGAGCTGTTTCTGTCATTTGCACTGAAAATAGCTGTCATGTTGAAAGCGCTGAGCACAGTGCCTGGCAAATAGTAATTGCTCATTAAGCACCACCTGTGACTGTTATTATTATCATTCCCCAGCGCTTTCTTGGGCTTGCTCCCTCATTTTCTACCTTTTCCTGGAAAATAAGGAAGATAAACAGAAATGGGGGGTTACAGCCCCTCCCTCCTTCCTTCCTCCTTGCACTGTTCTCTGACCATGGAAGGCTCCAGGGTCCCCCCTTGGTCACAGGGTCGGGAAGGGGCCTCAGCCCACAGCTGACACTGTTTCCCTGCCACTGCCTTCTCCCCTCAAAATAAACATGCTGGGTCATCCAGGGCCGCAGACAGGTGGCGTAGGGAAAGCACGCCAGTCCAAGGAGGTGACACGTACTCCCCAAACCTCAGGGAACTCCTGGTTAGAGACAGAAGCGAGACAGGAAGGACATGGGACAGCAAGAAAGGAGAGAAACCCCAGAGAAAGCAAACGGGGGTGGGGTGGAGGGGTGGGGATACCCAAAGAGAAGGGGAGAGAGGCAGGCAAAGGAAAGAGAAAGAGACTGTCAGATGGCAGAGGCTAGCCTCGGGGCACAGTCCCCATAGAAACTGGGGGTGAGGACTGGGGAGAATGGAAAGAGGAACACAGGTGGTAAAGCCAGGAGAGGGGGAGGCCACTGAGGGAAGAAAACTGTCTTTGGAGGCAACGTCAAACAAGTCCCCAAGCCATCCTCCTCCCTGAGGCTGGGCTGGGCCTCCATACCAGACCCCCCACCCACCATAGTCATCCTGATGCCCAGAGGGCAGAGAGAAGAAATGCAATGGGCGGGGTAGGGAGAAAAAGTCAACAGGCAGCTGCTGTTCCCAGGAGAAAATATCTCACACCCCTCCCTGGCTGCAAGACAGCTGCCCAGGGGCAGACACTGTCTCTGCTTGAGTTCCTTAAGGTCCTCAGCAACCCTCTGGTCAGCAAGCACAATTTTCTTCCTTTACTGAAGTCACTCAAAAAGAAGCCTCTGCCTCCCACAGGGGTCCCCTTCTGTGTATCTCTCTGTGGGCCCTGAGACACACAGGTAGGGCCAAGTGGACTTCTCCAAAACAAGAGTGCTGGTCCTAAGGTGACCCTGGTCCTCTGCCTCCTTGGGTTTGGGGGGCCAGGGCAAGATATGTTAGGACAGCGACTCTTGTCCCTCAGCCCTGGACCCTCCAGTGTACCTATGGCTGTCAAAGAGAAAGAGGAGCAACTATTTCTATGTCCCACACCGCACAGTGCTCCTTTTCTCTGTCCATGTTGGTTGAAGAGGATGATGACAATGATGACGGTGTTAACAACACCAAACATCTGTAAGACAGCCTCCCAAGCACTAGCTCAAAGAAATATTAACTCTGTGCTGTCAGTTCTTACCACCATTTTACTGATTAAAAGGAGAGGCTCAGAATTATGCTACTGCCTAAGGCCCACTGGCCATCTGAAATTGTCACCTAATTCTGTTGAGGCTATGTTCTTTCCATTCTTTCTTGCTGTCTCCCTGACAACTGTGGCAATATACAGGCACTAAGGGAAACAAAAATGTTGGTCCTGATTTAGTCCTGGAATGCAGACATGTTTCAACATATGAAAATCAATCAATACATTATACCACATCAACCAATGAACGGAAAAAAACGATACGTTCATCTCAATGGATGGAGAAAAAGCACTTGACAAGTTCAATACCCTCTTATGATAAAAACACAACAAATTAGAAATTTGAAAATCACTATATTGCCATGTAGATTGGCTTCTGCCTGTAATCTTAGCTTTTGGGAGGCTGAGGCAGGGGGATTGCTTGAGACCAGGAGTTCAAGACCAGGCTGAGCAACACAACGAGACCTCTCTCTACAAAAAATACAAAAATTAGGTGGGCAATGTAACATGCACCTGTAGTTCCAGCTACTTGGGAGGCCAAGGCAGGAGGATTGTTTGAGCCCAGGAATTTGAGGTTGTAGTGAGCTATTATGACACCTCCTTTGTACCCTAGCCTAAGCAACAGAGCAAGACCTGTCTCAAAAAAATAAAAACAAAACAAAAATAACACAAGCCATATATAAAAAATGCACAGCAAACATCATACTCAATGGTGAAAGACTGAAAGCTTTTCCTCTAAGATCAAGAACAAGGCAAACACTGTCACCATTTCTATTTAACACAGTATTGGAAGTCCTAGCCAGGGTAATTATGCAAGAAAAATAAAATAAAAATAAATTAAAGGCATCAAAGTGGAAAGAAAGAAGTATAATGGTCTCTGTTCACAGTATGATATGATCTTATATATGGAAAACCTAAGATTCCGCCCCCCCAAAAAAATACTGTTAGAACTATTAACCAATTTCGTAAAGCAGCAGGGTACAAAGTCAACACACACACACACACACACACACACACACACACACACAAGTTGCATTGAATATGCTAACAATGAACCACTGGAAAAGGAAATTAGGAAAGCAATTCCATTAATAACATAAAAAGTAAAATACTTAGAAATTAACTTAATCAAAAAGGAAAAAAACTTGTACAATGAAAACAATTCCGAAAGAAATTAAAGAAAACATAAAATACTAATTAAAAAAAAAAAAGAAAAAAACATAAAATATATGGAACGCTATCCCATGTTCATAGATTGGGAGACTTAACATTGTTCAGAAACAAATATTATCCAAAATGATCTATAGATTCAATGCAAGCCTTATCAAATCCCAATGTCATTTTTTGCAGAAACAGAAAAACCTATGTTAAAATCAAAATGGAATGTCAAGGGACCCCAAGTAGCCAAACGATCTTGAAAAGGAATGAAGCTGAAGGACTTGTGCTTTCTGGTTTCAGATTTTAGTACAAAGCTACAGGAACCAAAACAGTGTGGTACTGGCATAAAGACAGACATACAGACCAATGGACCAGAATAGAGTCCAGAAATAAAACCTCACAGATATGGTCAAATGATTTTTGACAAGGGTACAATAACCATTCAAAGAGGAAAAGACAGTCGTTTCAACAAAGGGTGCTGGGAAAACAAGATACTCGATTTTCAGATGCAAAAGAATAAAGGTAGACTCTCACCTAACACCATATAGGAAAATTAAATTAAAATGGAACCATGATCCACTTACATGTAAAACTATAAAACTCTTAGAAGAAAACATGGCAAAAGCTTCATGATGGTGGTGATGGTTTTTGGTAACAAAGTCATAGGCAACAACAACAAAAAAATATGTAGACAAATTGTACTCCATACAAATGTAAACATTTTGTGAATCAAAAAAGACACTATCAACAGAGTAAAAAGGCCATGCACAGAGTTGGAGACGATATTTGCAAATCATATATCTGATAGGAGATTCATATCCAACATATATGGAAACCTAAAATTCAGCAACAACAAAAAAATCAGTCCTATTTAAAAAATGAGTAAAGAATTCAGACAGACATTTCTCCAAAGAATACACACATATGGCCAGTAAGCTTATGAAAAGATGCTCAACTTCACTAATAATTAGGGAGATACACATCTAAACTACAAGGAGAGCTGAGTGTGGTAGCTCTAGTCTGTAATCCTAGGACTCAGGAAGCTGAGGAGGAAGGATCATTTGAGTCTAAGATTTCCAGAATGCAGTTAGCTATGATGGGGCTACTGCCCTCCAGCCTGGGAAAGAGAGTGAGACAGTCTCTAAAAAAAAAAAACAAAAAAACTACAAGGAGATACCACCCCACGTGCATTAGGATAGCTACCATAAAAGAAAGGAAAGGGAGGGGAAGGGGAGGGGTTGGGGAAGGGAAAGGAAGGGGAAAAAAAGAAAAAGAAGAGAAAATAAGTGTGAATAAAGATGTGGAGCAACTGGAACCAGTGGACACTGTTGGTAGGAATTGTAAAATGTATGGCTGCTGTGGAGTGGTTTCCCAAAATATCAAAAATAAAATTACCATATGATACAGCAATTTCATTTCTGGGTATACACCCAAAGGAATTGAAAAAAGGATCTTGAAGAGACTTTGTATACTGATTTTCATAGCAGCATGATATACGATAGTCAAAAGGTGAAAGCAACCCAGGTATCTACCAACAAATGAATGGATAAATAGATGAACTTTGAGGACACTATGATAAGTCAGACACAAAGGGACAAATATTGCATGCGTCCATGCATAAAAGGTAGCTAGAGTGTCAAAATCATAGAGACAGAAAATAGAACAGTGGCTGCCAGATGTTCAGGGAAGAGGGAAGCGGGGAGTTGTTGTTTAATGTCCACAGAGTTTCAGTTTGGCAAGATAAAAAGTCTAGAGATGGATGATGGTAATGTTTGCACAGCAGTGTAAATGTACTTTATGACATTGATCTGTACACTTAAAAATGATTGAGACAGTAAATTTTATACTATGTGTATTTTACTACAATAAAAAATCGGGGCAGGGGGTGGGAAGTGAGCATAGTTCATGGGGAAAAAATACGCTGACCCTGACTTATGACAAGTTGAACTCTTTTTTCTTCTTTGCTCCAGTAGCGTCCAGTGGTGTCATGATAGCTCACAGCAACCTCACACTCCTGGGCTCAAGAGATCCTCCTGCCTCAGACTCCTGACTGGCTGGGACTACAGGTGAGCTAATTTTTCTATTTTTTTGTAGAGATGGGGTCTCACTACTGCTCTAGCTAGTCTCACCATCCTGAGCTGAAGTGATCTTCCCTCCTCAGCCTCCCAAAGTACTAGCATTATGGGCGCAATCCACCTTGCCCAGCCTAAGCTGGGCTCATCTGATGCAAATATCCTTACCCAGGCCAGGGGAGAATGGCCAAGGAGAAGATAACCCAAAATACAGCTTGTTGAAACTTTCGCGTGCATTATGTCTTTCCCCACCCTTTCATCTTTTCTTGCCCAGTTCTGTTCTTCTTACTATGACTGCTGTGGCGTAAGACTAGGACCCTGGAGCCTCTTAGGAGGAAGAAGACTTGGCCTTACCGCTGACCCACAGCTATGCCCTGTTGTTCCCAGCTGAACTTCAGCATCAATGTGGCATTCGTCTCTCCATCAGCTTTTGTCCCCCTCGCAGCAGCTGCTGAGTACCCCGCTGTTCTCTGCCCAGCAGAATACCAGTATATTCATGCTGGGAGCTGGATTGTGTCCCAGACTGGTTGTAGGTGATCCTATCCACTGGAGCTCAGCTCACAGGAGATGCCAACAGAATTATCAGCCCAGAGATTGGCAGCTCCTTTCTCTGGCTCAGAATTAGGTGAGGGCATAGAATTGAAATAAAGACCACCCCTACTCAAAAATACAGTAGCACCTCCATGGTCGACCACCTCCTTATGTTGATCACCTCCTTAATTTACATAGACCAGCCAAGCACCATATGTACGTATCAGTATAGTAAACCTAGTCCCTTATGTTGACCACCTCTGTGTTGACTAGTTTGTTACAGTCCCTTGACAGGTCAACATACAGAGGCTGTACGGTATATAGCATGCCCCCCAACAGTCTCTTAAGGAGAGAATTTTAAATGTCACTAAATCCTTCTTTCAAAAGAGAAATGTTCCCAATCTTAAAAGACCTAAAACCTACTTCAACCTGAGTTATTTAATCACAGTGTTTTCCATGCAACACAGAAATCTACTTGCATTTAAGTGAAGAAATCAGTGAAGACAGGGAAAGAAATTTTGAAGCAAGTCATAGTTTTGGAAAGAAGGACACCCTTATGCTTTCAGTAACCGAGTTAACAAACATTTACTGATGGCCTCCTGCTTGCCAAGCACTGTGCCCGTCACCAAGCATGCTGCAGTGAGCAGGACAGACGCAGTCCCCACCTGATGGAACTCACAGTTTAACCACGTTTACTGGATTTCCTCTCTCCCTCCTAGGTTCCACGCTGTATCTGGACAAAGTCCTAGCCCAGCTTACTCCTGCTCCCCTGAGTTACTGTAATTTACCAGATACTGCAGTAGCCACACCCACCTCTACCCTCCTCCTCCCACTCTGCCCTGGACATGGTTTACTGCACAACCAATGACCCTAAAGTACATTCTGATCTCTTCCCTCCCAAACTCAAATGCAGTCAGTGGTCCTTTAGCATCCTACTTTTTTTAAATCCAAACTTTTTTTGGCACATAAGAACTTCCCTCTTACCAGAATTTTCTCCGATTGCTTTCAGCTAAGATGGTCTACAACATTCCACACATGCATCTATCTGACACCTTGGTACATTTTGGTCACTTGACCTAGAGTGCCCTTCCCTTCTCTGTTTATTCTTGTTTCTGGCTGTAGCTTAGGATCACAATGAACGCTTTAAAAAACAACAACAAAAAATAAGAATGCCTTAGAATTAACCAAGCCCACATTAAATTCTAAACTCGAAGCAGGAAAGGGAGTCAAAGCATCAATAATTTTTGTTTTCTTCTGTAGCCCAGCCTCAGAGTGTCAGCCTACCTCACAGCAACCTCGAATTCCTGGGCTCAAGAGATCCTCTTGCCTCAGCCTCCCAAGTAACTGGGACTACAGGTGCCGGACACAACACTAGGCTAGTTTTTCAATTTTTAGTAGAGATGGGGTCTTGCTCTTGCTCAGTTTGGTTTCGAACTCCTGAGCCCAAGGGACCCTCCTGCCTCAGTCTCCCAGAGTGCTAGGATCACAGGTGTGAGCCAGTGCATCACCAGGCATCAGTAATTTTGAGAATCTCCCTGCTAATTCCAATGCACAGCCAAGATTGAGGAACTCTGTCTTAGTCCAGCTACCGCTCCACAGAAATTCCTTTGTCCAGACTCAGAAAGCGCCTGCTGCCTGTTGCTGGCACTGACCTGGCACCTAGCAAATTGTTTCATGCTCTCTTTAATAAGAAAGACACTGTGCTACCCCATAACTTGCAAAGCCTGGGATGATGAGGACAGCTGGAGAGTGCTGGTGACAGACTGAGGTGGTATGTTCGTCTCAAGAGTGGAAAGAACACAGCTCTAGTCGCCAGGCCCTGAACTGTGCTGGAGGGGGATATGATAGGGACAGAAACCCACTCCTGTCAACACCCACAGTGATGAATCATGTTGATCAGATGTTCCCTTATGATGAAAATGGTGCTTTGGTGACCTTCCTCCCCAAACCCAAACCCCAGTCAATCATTAGGAAAACATCACACAAATCCCAGCTGAGGGGCAGCCTACAATATACCTGCCCAGTGCTCCTCAGAACTGTCAAAGTCATCAAAAACCAGGGAAGTCTGAGAAATTGTCACAGTCAAGAGGAGCCTAAGGAGGCAGGACGACTACCTGGAATGTGGTGTTCCAAATGAGATCACAGAACAAGTAAGAGACACTAGGTAAAAACTAAGGAAATACAAATAAAGTGTTGATGTTGGTTAATGATAATGTATCAGCATTGGTTCATTAAATTAACAAATGTAAGGTCTTGATCACAGTGGAAACCTGCAGGGGAGCCTGTTGGAACTCTGCTAGCTGCTCCAGTTTTCTGTAAGTCTAATGCTGTTCTAAACATACAAAGTCTGGTCACAGAAAAATAAGAACAATTTTAAAACTCAGTTAAAAGACCAAAATAGTCCCCCAAGCCCATGCCAGCACTCCTGCATCTGCTCACCTTTCTGGGGTTGGGTGCTCTGGAATGTACGAGCTTCTCAGATTCAGAGTCACAGCCAAGATCCAGCCAGCAAAGGCTTTACACCTGCCTCTTAAACCTTTTCCATCAGCATCTCTCAGACCTCAGATAGGGTCAGACCACAAAGGATCTTAGGTCTTCAGAGAGAAAGGCACCCCATTCCCTCAATTTACATTTAAATGGCCATTAAAAATCAATTACACAGCAATTCTTTTATTACTAGTCTTGCCCCCACCCACAAAGTTCCAGAAAGGAGCTTCATAGGAGAGGACTCCAAGCTTGGGAAGGGGAAGGAGAAAGCAGAGAGTGGTGAAATTCCAGTAGCCCAGGCTTGAAGGTGGCTGGACAGTCCAGGGCAGGGCAGGACAGCTCCATCCCAGAGCATCCCTCTAGCTGGCCTCCTCCCAGGGAGGTCTCTCCCCTCTTCAGTCCTGGGACTTGAGGCCTGGCGGGGCCTCTCAGAGCCCATGGCTGGGATGCTGCCCCTCTGTCCTTCATCCATGGAGGAGGAGCACCCCACAGCTGGGGAGGTTGGTGACTGGGTCCTCAGGTCCCAGAGACTCAAAGCTGCTTCTGTGAGAGCCCAGACCCAGCCCAACAGGGGACTTGTTATTTTAACCTAGAGGCATCTTTACCTTTAACAAGACGTTGCTTCTGCCAAAGAGAAACTTGGTCAGAGGAAGAAAGAAAAGAGATGAAGAAAAGAACTGTCCCTGAAAACAAATGAGGCCTCTTCCTTAGAAAGGGTCACAGAATCCACAAATCACAACCCCAGGCCTGCCTTCTAGAGGTCTCCCTTGGGAAAGACCCCACGCTGGCCCATCTGGGAAGCATGGTATCATGCCTCAGTGTCACTGATGACTGTGACAGTCTTTGGCATCCCAGCCATCACTCCACGGACTTCCCACGCAGCCCTCAGTAGCACACACACAAAGCAGCACTGTGCAACCAACCCAAGCACAGCCCAATGACACAAGTTGCCTAGAGCGAGTGTGGGAGTCGGACCCAGGCCTTCCGCCTGCCAGTACAGAGCCTGGTTCTAGGGAGTCTGGACAGTGGGAGGTACCGCAAGGCAGCCACAGGCCAGGCCCAGGCCCCACCAGCAGGCTGGGCAGTGCAGTTCAGTCAGGCCAGGGATGGGATCACCTCCCCCACACACCTGCGGACAAAGGCCCATTCAAGACAGACAGATCAGCAGTCCCAGCAGCAGAAACAGAAACCCAGGCAGTCCCCAGGGCAGGGCCACACTACCCTGCCCACAGCCAGACCACAGTGCCAAGCAGCTTGGCCTGCCCCCCACCCCATCACCTCTTTGGAAGCACAGCTCTGGCCTGCACAGTTCAGCCTGCACAGCGCTTTGCACATATTCACATTGTCTACCTTGCACTTGGTAGAGGCATGAGGACAAGCCCTGACCCACGGGCCTGCATCCCTGGAAATTTGCCCCAAGTCTGGGGGGTGGGGGCTGACCCACCACATTTTCCCCTCCCTTTCACCCTGATTCTCACCACTCCCCCAATTCCCACGGAGCCAAGGCCCACACCTCTTCCCACCTCCTGCCGTCACTAGAGGGTAACCCCTTGGGAGCAGGGCACATCTGGTCATCTCTAGATCCCTGCACTAAGCATAGCAGCTGCTCGAGAACTGTTGCCATGTGAATGAATGGAGGCTTCAGCATCATTTACTCCATTAATTCAAAATCTGATCGAAGCTCAGACCAACCCGAGGAACTTTCTCAGCAGCCCATTACCCTACTTTCTCATTTCTCTTGGTCTCCGGTCAAATCCCAGTTCCCAAAATGCTATGATGAATCAGCTTCCCTCTGTTGACTTCAGCCCTTACGCATCTCTCATACCTCAGATAGGGTCAGATTCTTAGTTTTTAGACTCTACCAGTGGAACTGGGCAGACAGAAATGATGTCTGGGAACAAGGGACCATCCACCTTGGGAATGTGTGCGCGCCAGGTCAGAGGATGGCTCTGAGCCTAAGCAGGCTTCAACACCATCTGGTGGTGAGGACTCTTCCCCACAAGTGTTCAGTCACAGGTGCTCGCAGGGCTTTCTCCACGTGGCTGACACAGTGCCCTGAGCTGTAGGGAGAACAGACCTGCCTTTGAGAGGGAGGTGGGGTGGCAGGGAGTGGGCACATCTATAAGGATCATTTTAATGCAGCTGTGTTCAGCATACAGGGGAGTATTCATAGGGAATTTTAATGCCTTTTTATGGGGAATTAGGAAAAGCTACTTGAAAGAATGAGCACTTGGGAAGAGCCTCAAACAAGACTGATCTACAACATCCCAGTCTGATGATGATGTCATTACTAGCATTATTGTAACGGCTGATATCTGAGTGTTGACTCCGTGCCAGGCACCATGCTAAGTGCTTTACATCATTCACCCTGCTCAATCCTCATGTTCATTTGACAGATAAGAAAACTAGAAAATGTCAGAACCTAGGTAAGAACTCAAGTCTGTGTGTCTCCAAAGACTGCCACCCCCTACTGGACAGGCTGGAGTGAGAGAACTTGGGCATTTCAGCTGGGCCTGAATTCGAGCAGAGTATAGGAAATATGAGGCTTTGGATGACCATCTGGAGAAGGTGCCCAGAGAGGGAGCTGCAGCCAAACTACAGGGGGCCTTAAATGCCAGCACAAGGTGCTGTGCTCAGAACAGACAATGGTGAGCCCAGGAGGTTTGTGAGCAGCAGAGTGAGGTAGCTAGACCTGAGATCTAGATCGGCAGGTGAGTGCAGTGGGCTGAGAGGATGGGAGCTCAGAGGCCATCACCACGGTCTGGGTGAGGGATTGCACCTGGGGTAGGTGAGAAGGCTTGTGGGAACACATGAGCACTTGCCTCCATGTCAGTGTGGAAGATTATGTATGTGTGAGGAAGGGAATTCGTGTCCAAGTATGAGTGCCCATGTGGGGGAGGGGAAGTTCCTTCCTGCAGAGGAACAAGGTCAAGGTCACAGAGCCTTCTTGGTGGGAAGTGGTGAGATGGATGGTGGGGGAGAGGAAGGAACAGGACCAATCAATTGATCTGCCTGAGCAGGAGGGTTCCAGTGAAAGAGAAGCCATCAATTCACAGCCTGCTGGGACCTCAGAAACCTGCCAGGCAAGCCCTGACACATTGAGGGACTCAGTGAGCACTTGTTAAAAGGATGAGTAAGGGAATCTGAGACTTTGGCCTCCAGTCTCTCAACCCAGGGCTGGCTTTGTCCTATAGTTTTATAGAGATCACTGTCATTCCAACTAGAGCCCCTCATCCCTGGCTCTCTCTGCCCAAACCAGATATTCTGAGCTGCAGCTGCCACATTCCCACGGCCCCAGCCTGGTCCCCGGGGCCCCATTCCCGTTCCTGGGCCTCGTGCTCCCCCGCACATCTTTGTAACAAGTGTGTTCCTGTGTGGCCTCCAAGCGGCTTCATACTTTCCTAGGTCAGGGCCTCTCCCTCTCCCTAATTCCGGAGCAAAGAAGATGCTGCCAAATTGGTCCCATGCTTTTGTCTTGGCCAGAGATGTCCTGCCTCTCATCACGGACAGAGAACTGGCACCATGTGTCCCGAACTTGGCCCCTCTTCCTTCAGACTTCCCAGCTGGCCCAAGGTTCCCCCTCCAGAGGATTTCACAGACCCTCTGAATGATGGCTCTGGATCTCATCCTCACCCTGGTGCCGCTTTAGAGATGTCACCCAGCCCCAGCGTCACCCTGGGGAGAAGACCAGGCAGATGACAGTACCCAGGAGGGGCTGGCTCCCTGGTCAGAGAGAAGAAAACCCGGTTTCAGCTCCGTGGGCACCTGCTGCCAGGCTGGGCGAAAGTGGGGACTTTCTCCAGAGTATCCAGAGCCCAGCCCTCCTGCTCAGCTTAGCTACAGCCCTGTACTGTGAAATAAAGAGGACAGCTTGGTACCTAGACAGAAAAGCGATCTCTTTCAAGACTGTATAAGCTGCACAAATTCAGAGGGAGACATGCCTTAGAAATCACGACTCCAAGCCCCACTCTTGATAGTTGCAGAAACAGAGGTATAAAATCTTGGCGGTCCCCGGTTGTTTGTGAGCAGTCTAAGCCATTTCTGGATTTCACCAGAAGCTCAGTTTGCATCCAAAAGCATATTTGTGGATTGAATGCATTTGCCTTTGGGAAGCACCGCTGTGCAGGGGCAGAGCTAGGCTAGAGCTGGGCTGGAACTGGGCCTTTCTGCTCCAGGCTCTCAACCGCCTCCTCCGGGCTGTGCCTTTCGTGACTGGTTTGCTTCCTCTGAGATGCTCAGACAGATGCAAGAAGGTGATTTGTTGGAAGGTGAATCCTGGGGGCTGCCTGGCACAGTCTGTCGTCCAAATGGTGGCCCAGTAGACCCAAGAGGGCTGGGAGGTAGGAGAATCTTATTTATGGAGGGAACTCAGTGAGTTCACTACCCATAGGCCGTCGAGGAGTTTCTAGGGTCTAGAGAACTGCTCTCTTTCCTCCCCTCCTTGCTGCACCCTCCAGCCTCACCTTCTAAGAAAACAGTGCAGCAGGCTCTCCAGTTGTCTCTGCACACCGGGGAACCCCTTTCTTTGGAAGGGGTCCCCAGTCTCCAGCTGCTGAAAGGTTCTCCCTCCAAAGGATTCCATAGAAACAGCACCTCTCATGGCAACAGAGAAAAGGCAAGAGATACAGGGCAGGCAGCGTGGGGACCAAACACTGGCTGATGATACACAAGCCACTAGCGGCTGTGTGACTGCTGTGCCTTGGTTTCCCCACTATGTCTTCACTGGATGCTCCTTCACAACTTTTTTTTTTTTGCCTCTTCTGGCTCTAAGAAATCAGAGATTCAGAAACTGTCTCCTTCTTCACCATCAGGTACCCAGCAATTAACACATAGCAGATACTTAAAACAATTCCCTGAATGATTGAAGATCAAACAGAAGCCAGGAAGGAAATTCTTCCCTCAGGCACTACCATCTGACAATTCTTCACAGCCTCAAGTCTTGGGAGAGCCCTGGCAATCCTGGAGCCTTTTGCAAAGCTGCTTCCCCTCCCAGATTCACAAATCTGGTTGGAGGAGCTAAGGAGAAAGCAGAAAAATATGCCCGAGGGAAGAGAGGGTGGCCTGAGCCCCGGCCAGAAGCAACTTCCACCTTCTTAACTCCTGTGGCTCCTTCCTGCCCTCTCTGACTTCCTTCTCCTCCTTGCCTCTTCTCCCTGCCCGTCCTAGCTGTCCTTTGCTCTCCTAGAGCAGTAAGAGCTTTTCCTTCCCTCCTTCGTGGGAGTCAGAGCCTGCCTGACCCCTCACTAGTCAGGAAGACTTCTGGAGCTACAGCTGTCTCAGGTCGGCGAAAGGGCAGCAGAGGAGAGATTGGAATTCTGGTCTGTGCCAAGCCTCTTGAGCCTGGCCTCCAGGAGAGGAGGTCCTCTAGGAGAGAATCTGGACGTGCCTTTTCCCCAGGGAGAGGTTTTCCGTCTGGGTTTCCTAACCCTCGGTGTCTTTCAGTCCACACCCTTAGGCAGAGCTGGAGGAGGAAGGAAACTGCCCTCTCTCTTCCTAGCCTCTCCCCAGTCTGAGACCTATTTAGAAGTACCGTGTGCTCTGTGTGTGTGTGTATGCGTGCACAGTACAAGGTGTGCACTGGTGTGGTGTAGATGTTGTGTTTGGTTGTCTGTGGTATATACGTGGTGTGATATGCATGTACGGGTGATGTGCATACGAGGGTGTGTTTATGGAGTGTGTGTGGTGTGTGTGAGAGTGGGATAAGGGGCCACCTCCGTTTGGTGTGGGAGCCAGACATCCAGGGTCTCCCATCCAGAGAAGCCAGGGATAACCAGTATCTAGGCAACCATATTAGGGGGAGGGGAGGAGATATGGAGGTGAGGAATGGGCAGGAAAAAGAGGGAGGCTGAGAAAGGAGAGTTTCCATGGCAACCACAAGGCAGGTCACGTGCAAAGGGCTAAGTTGCGGAAACAGATACACACATCCACAATATGAAGGCGGCTGGACCCCCAGAGTGGGGATCCTTTCACAGGGGGCCTGGAATGTCCACTGATCCATCTTCAGGGCTAGAAATCCCAGCCCAGCCAGAGAGGATGAAGCCAAGGCCACAAAGGGAGTGGAGGCAGAGGCCACACTGGAGGGGAGAAGCCTCTAGCAGCCATGCCAAGCATGGAGGTCGGTGGGCAGTGGGCGGCCTGGGTAGGCCCATGTTTCCAGCGAGGATGCTCGCGGCTCCCACCCTCTGGTGCGTTCTCTACCAGCCACCACTTGTAAGAGCCGGAAGCGAGCGCTGGGAGACCCCGGCTGCCCATCAACTCTCCACAGATGCCCAGGGAGACACAATGGGGGAGGTTCTGCCAGGGCCAGCCCTGCTGGGGAAGGGAGAAGAGTGGGGCCAGAGCCCCTTGGAAAGAAACCAGGATTGGACAGACACGAAGGAGGGGAACGGGAGTGAAGACGTGCTGGGCGCCCTGCCTTCCCTGGTGCCCATCCTGATGCCCGCTGCCCGGCCCCACCTTCCCCGGGCCCCCAACCTGCGAGTTCCATTTTGTGAGGCTCGTGAGTCCACACTCGCACCCGGCCACACTCCCTCGTCCACACATCCTCGCGCCCAAGCAAGTGTCCACCGTTCCCAAGCAACAAAGGGGAAAGTGCCCCCGAATAAAGGTCGGGTGCACCCTCCTTTTCCCCTTTTCTGAAAACCCTAGCCCTAAGCTCGAGGCTCGAGGGCGATTCCCAGTCTCCAGCGTCACCGCACCGCCATCGCCGGACTCCGCTCCGAGCGCCCTCTCCCTTCCGACGCCCACCGCCTTGTTTACTTCCAGCCGCTGCCCGCTGCCCGCTGCCCGGGCGGGCGCCGAGGCGCGGCGGCGCGGAGGTCCGCACACACCCACCGAGCCCGCGCTCCCGGCGCTCCGGGGACCCGTCCCCACCCGGGCCCCGGCTGTCCTCGGAAAAGGGGGCCGCTTACCTGCACGGCCGGTCCCCTCCGAGACGATCCCCGAGGACGTGCGGCGTCCCGAGGAGCCTGGGAGTGGCGGGGCTGGGGGCAGGGCGGTGGGAGAGGCTTGAGCAGTTTCCCGCCTCCCCTCCTCGGAGGAGTCGGGGCGGGCCGGGAGGCGAGGGGCGGGGGCCTGCTCCCGCCTGGGCTCCGGGGGACAGCCGCCTCACGGGCTGCCGGCCGGTGGCTTCTGGGTAGCGTCCACGCGCAGACCCTCTCCTCTCCCTGCCCGCCCTCCTCTCCCCCCCTCACCCCTCCTCTCCTCTCCTCCCCTCCCGGCTGCAAAGAGATTTTTCCAAAGGGCAGTGGAGCTCGGAGAAGCAACAGGAGACTGCCGAGGGGGCGTGCAAGCGCCAGAGCGGATTTGCTATCAGCTGTTGCTTTTTGGTTTCCCTCTGGTGAGGGTGTGAAGGGAGCGAGACAGGCTCCATGACGGAGCTAGTGTCTCTGTGAAATAGTAAACCCAGGGGAACGGAGAAATAAGAGAAAATAGAAAATACCCCAGCACCAGACACCGCAACCCACGTTAATTAAGAGCCTTGGCAAGTAAAGGGAATGTGTACAAAGGCATGAATGGCTGTGGGGCAGCTCTGGTTGTAGTTGTCATTTTCGGCCAGAGCCAGAGCAAGGTAGGGTGCCGAGTGGACAGCCCTCACCTGAACCACAGAACCTCCTTTACAGCCTCCCTTAAACGCTGGCCTTGCCAAGTGCCACCCCGCCCAGTCCCCAAGAATCAGAATTCAAGATGACAGACTTTGAACTTGAGGATTTAAATCCTAGCTCTGCAACCCTATTTGTGCCATGACCTTGCGAGTCTCTTGCACTCACTTCTCCAGTCTCACTTTCCTCACATGGGAACATGGTGAATTTCAGAATACCCACCCCGTGGGAGGCTTAGCTCATAGTGAACAGTCAAGAAACCTGCTCTTGCTATGAGGAGCAGAGTTTGTAGGAAAGGGCAGAGGCCAGGTAATGGTGGAAGCGGTGGAAACACAAGGGCCTGGCATGTGAGCAGTACCCAGAAGCCATGCTGTGATTGGCAATGTCCAGCCTCAGACAAGTATGCGTTGGTGGGGAGGAGGCTGGCTACTGAGAGAGGCTGTGATTGTCCAAGCTTGAGTAGGGCCACGGAGACTACCTTACAAATCCCAAGCCTGGGATATTGGTACTGCCAGGAAGAAACCTCACCCCATCTCTAACACCCCCTGCTCTGGGACTCTGTTTCCTCATTTGTGAAATGGGCAGATGGACGGTTAGATAATCCTGAGGGCCCTTCCACCTCTGACCCTAGATGATTGATTTATTGAATGAATGGAGAGGTTTCAAAACCCCAAAGCAGGAAATATGCATAAATTCAAGAAGGCTGTGGAACCAGTAGAGAAACCACAAATGGCTACAGAGAAAGAACAGCCAAAGAATAACCCCTATGGAAGACAGGAGGAGAGCGCTAGCCTCTTGAGCCTGGAATTCTGGGCTGAATGGATGCCACTCTGGCACAGTCCCCAAGTCCCTTTGGTTCCTATTAAAGCTAACGCTCTTTCATCAAAGCCTGGCTCAAATCTATTCCTGTCTCTTCTTTGTTACAATTGTCCTTTTCCCTTCTCTTTTACTCTAGGTGGGAGATGGAAAGCCACACCACTTTCTAGGCTCATGTCCTTAGGCAAGTAGATTTAGCCCTCCAGATGCCCTTGAATCCTGCATTTTGGCCACCTCTGTGCGTTGCTTTTTGGAACACCTAGTAGTGATGAAATGGCAATCTTAAGCTTTACAAGCCTGTTTGGGAAAGGAAAGGCCGGTGGGTCAAAACTCCAAATCCAAACTACCTATTGGTTCACACAGCCCCCTTCTGCCAGATAGTTCCAAAGTACTTGGACAAGTTCCTTTCCAGGCTCCCCACCTGGTGCTGACCAGCTAAGTCTGTAGAAAGATATCAGGAGCTAAATCTGCATGAAGAGTCCCATGGCTTGACTCTTGAATAGCGCTGCTTTGTGTCTCCTCCTGCTGGAGGAATTTGGGACACTATAGGTACAAAGTGACATACAAGCCTACCCTAAGGGGAGTCACATCTCCCTTTTACGGAGAGAAGAAACACATCTACGCCCTGTGAAAAATGTGGGATGGCTAAAAGGAGGTCACCAGCTGCTCCATTCTTTCAACACATTTATGGATGGGAGGAGCTACTATTTACTGAGCCCTGGGCCAAGATCTGGGGATATAGCTAAAAAAAAAAGGAAACACATGGTCCCCTATAGCTAATGGGCAGGATAGGTATTTATCAAATGTTCCCATGAATAAGTATGTAATTCAAACATGGCTCAGAGCCCTGTGGATGGAGCACTTAAGAAGGGAGC
Organism: Arctocebus calabarensis; assembly: GCA_963573935.1. NCBI lineage: Eukaryota > Metazoa > Chordata > Mammalia > Primates > Lorisidae > Arctocebus > Arctocebus calabarensis. Next base: position 28,141 of record CAUYON010144982.1, read on the forward strand.
TAAAGAGTGAAGAGATGTTAAGAGGATAAAGTGAAGGAGCAGGGAATTGGGGTGTCAGGGTGGGAAATGATTCTGACACTGGAGCAGAAGAACGTGAGCAAAGCTCCAGAGGCAGGAGGACCGTGGTATGAAAGGAGCCATTGCTGGGCCTTGAGTGGAGGAGACAGACTGGAGAGAGAAGCAGGTGCCAGGCCGGGGGTGGGGGGGGGGGTGATGGCACTTTGTAGGTGATTTCAGCTTTTATTCTTGGAGCAATGGGAAGCCACTGTAGGGCCTCAAGAATTGGGGATAGGCTGGCTCCGGCTATTTCTAGGGGATCCTGAAATCAGGGTTCAAGGGGCTATAAGGAAAGCAACATTAATATGAAGCTGAAAAATGGGTCTAGGTCCCCAGTGAAAAGCTCTGCTTCTCTATAGGCTCCGCATAAAGAGAAAGATCCAGGGCAAGGCTGTCCAGCAATGGCAGAAGTAGAGCACCAAAGGACAGCAACCATGCTGGAAATTCTCCTCCCCACCGCATTCCCCAAAACTGAAGCCATGGGAAGACCCTTGGGAGAACAGCTCAACTACTGGGAGCACAAGGACAACTTTGTGCTCTGAAGCTTGCTCTGGGCTAACTTACAACTGCGCAGCCAAAACCCCATGTGGGTAGCACGTGCCTCAGGTTTTCTTGTACTGTGGCAAAATGACTCTTCCACATGTTGGTACCACAGTCACACAGCCTGGTACAGGCAGCAAAGGGTGGAAAAGGGAAATTAAAGGAGAGAAACCAGGAGTCTCGGGAGACCCTGCTCTTAGCAGGAAATCCTCTAAGGTAGAATCAGGAAGAGATCGGGATGCCCCTTCATTCTTAGATGCCCATTGGCTGATGCCCCTTCATTCTAGGATGCCCATTGGCTGATGCCCCTTCATTCTAGGATGCCCATTGGCTGATGCCCCTTCATTCTAGGATGCCCATTGGCTGATGCCCCTTCATTCTAGGATGCCCA
>CAUYON010144985.1:0-25596 GCA_963573935.1 Arctocebus calabarensis
GGGCGCCTGTAGTCCCAGCTACTAGGGAGGCTGAGGCAAGAGAATTGCTTAAGCCCAAGAGCTGGAGGTTGCTGTGAGCAGTGTGACGCCACGGCACTCTACCCAGGGCGTTAAAGTGAGACTCTGTCTCTACAAAAAAAACAAACAAACCCAGAAACTATCCAATAGTCCATTAACACAGTAACACATAAGGGATGAAGGGAATTACAGCACATTCACACAATGGAATTCTATACAACTATGAAAGAGAATACATTCAACAACATGGTCTTTATCAATTTTGTATCATCTTTGCACATTTTACTTTTAATGTAGTTTTAAAAATCAAACTATCTTTCCTGTGATAAGTTAGGAGAAATGCATCATAGTGCAATGTTTAATACACTTCAAAACAACCTATAGACACAGTAACCCCACATAATTTTCAAATATTCATACATGTCTAAGATATGTATTTTGAAGACACTATAGTGGGCATCACTGAGAGGAAGGAATTTCAAATGTGGATTGGAGTAAATTTTGGGCAGTTAATTAAATAAGTTAAAATGAGAAAGAGGATTTTCAATGACGTATGATGGCAGTGTTCAATGAATAACTCAATTCCAGGTCCCTTCTACACCTCCAAGTCATAATAATAAATGTAAACAAACAGCCCTAACAACATGCCACAAGAAAACATAGCCATGGATGCATACCAGTCTTAAAGTGCCAATGACCTTCCTCTTCTCCTTCTGGAAAACTGTTATTTACCTCTCTTACTGTTCATTTTTTCTTTGGTAAATTCCCCTCTAAGCCTTCAATAAATTAGTTACTTCTCCAGGTTTCCATAGCTCTCTCTTCATATTTGTGGTTTGTATTTTTCCCCAGTTCTCTTATTTTCAGCAAACTGAATTTTTCTTTGGGTCAGAGAATATGCAAATACCTTTCTATACCCCGAAAACTATTAATAATAAAGTGTCTAATAAGCATCAGGGCTCCGCAACTTTTGACAAATAAATCAGTCAATAAAATAAGTACCTTATTCATTTGGACAGCTATACCTTATTTTGTAATTATCTCAAATACCTAAGCTGAGTACTAACTCCTTGCCACCAAGATCACATAAGAGGTTGAAACAACAGGACATGGTAACTCACTATCTAAGTGGGTTGAGGAAAAGCAAGTGGGAAAATAGGGTAAGTTTTTATTTAAAATCTAGGTGTTGGGGCCAGCTCAGTGACTCATGCCTATAATCCTAAAACTCTGGGAGGCCCAAGTGGGAGAATTGCCTGAGCTCAGTAGTATGAGACCAACCTGAGCAAGAGTGAGACCCTGTCCCTAAAAATAGCCAGGAATTGTGACAGGGCCTGTAGTCCCTGATACTTGGGAGGCTGAGGCAAGAGGATCACTTCAGCCCAAGAGAATGAGGTTGCTATGAACTATGATGCCACGGCACTCTACCAAGGGCGATGGAGTGAGAGTCTATCTCAAAAATAAAATAAATAAAATAAAATCTAGTTATTTAATTCATTTTACACATGAAAATCTCTATTTCTATTCTAGGGATCTCAATAGATATGTTTGCCTCAGTTATAGAGGGAAGAAAGTTGGCATTTAAGGCTTAGGAACTATGTCATCTTTTCCAGACCAATTCTCAAGTGTCTGATGGATGGCTTATGGCTGCCAAGTGAGCAATAAAGGAACAGAGAGAGTTACAGGAGGCAGAAAGACGGAGCAGTCCTGTTATTCCCATCCTGGAAAACATAGTGGAGGGAATTTGTGAGATTTATTTGTTGCCAGTGTGACCCTACAAGCTATGTAACATATTTCAAAGTAAGTGCTAAACTTTATGGATAAAGAGCATCAACTATTATCCATTTTTGCTAGAGTTCCTTTTCTTTGTTTTAAAAGTTAGTCCTTTCCTTACTTCTAGGGAACATCACTGAAGATAACACAATGATTAAGTGGAATATTTATGATCCCTTAGAGGTTATAAATGTGCAACTTATATGTGTTTTTGAATTATAAGGCCCCCTATACAGAATCAGTTCCTGCCTCAGAGGGAACCAGAGCTCTTTGTGTCTGGCTTCCAGGAAAGAAGATTCTAGATGTGTCCCTCAGAACTCTGGGGATTCTGGCTCTTTCTTTACTCTAGTACCCATTTAACTTTCCAGCAATGCTTATGATGCTTTGTTCCTTCCTCTATTACAAGTAATGACCAATACCATTCTTTCCAGGCCTCCTGAGATCCAAGTTTCTTCATGGGCCATTTATAAAAGTACTAAAAAACATTATTCAAAACCACTTTCTACAGCTCTAAACATATTCTTTGTTCAAGCATTGCCTATGTGATCAGTAAATGTTACTCCCCAAGAAATAAATGGTGGTATTTTAAGAAGAAAACTTGGTCACTCCTTGCTTATATACACCTCCATGTTTGTACTGGCTTAGTATATTCTGTTTGAGATTGTTTGCTTCCCCGTACCCTCCCAGAAAAACTGTGGTCACCTTTCTAATTCCACTGGAGTCTTCTCCAACATCCTTTCTGCTAGACAGACCTTATCCTTCCTCTGCACATGCTCTCAAATCATGTTCTTCAGGTGATTGTTTGGTTTTTGCTAATGTATGCAGAGTCCTAAAATGTGAGCTGGAATTCTCACTCTCTACTCTTTATATCTCATTTAGGAAGTCATAAATCTTTTCAGCTTTCCAACAACCTCATCTATAAAATGGGTCTAATAGTACTTACTTTGCCAGGTTGCTATTTATGAATAAATGAGATAATGAATTTCTAACAGTTCCTAGCAAAAAAGCATAAATGACACTTCATAAATAAAGTATGGTGCATTTATGTAATGGAATACACATTGAAAAAAAGATGACATATACTTAATGTTATTGACACAGAACTATCTCTATGACATATTAGTGAAGGGAAAGGAGGTTTAAAAATGTGCAATGTCCTGACATCACTTTATTAACATATAAATAAATATACTGAAATAAACATATAAATATAGTGAAATAAAAATTTCAAATATATACACATACGTATGTTCTTCAAAAATGCTAATATGCTAATGCAGTCAAATAGTACTATACAATGTGATTGGCTATTATTATTGCTATTATTGTTATTGTGTTATTGGCATAGAATAAGAAGAAAAAACAAGTTAAGGATACTTAAGCCATATTTCATGTCTCTTAGAATATGAGTATCCATATTAAATTATTAGCTTTGATACTGAGGAAAGACCAGTCATAAATTTCTATTAGGACTAAAACTTAACAATTTTTTTTTTTTTGAGGTAGAGTCTCAGTCTGTCACCCTGCATAGAATGCTGTGGCATCATAGCTCACAACAATCTGAAACTCTTGGACTTGAGAGTCCTCTTGTCTCAGCCTCCTGAGGAGCTGGGACTACAGAGATAGCCACAATGCTCAGATAATTTTTCTATTTTCTTTTATTTTTTTAATTGACATTTATATTCTACACTTAGTAAATTTCACATGTACCCTTGTAAGAAGCACCATAGCTGTGATCCTACCATTACTCTCTCTCCACAAATCCTTCCCTAACCTCTCCTCTCCTTTTCCCCTTCTTCTTGAGCTATAATTGGGTTAGAGCTTTAATAAGAAAGCTATAAACTGGTTTCATAGTAAGACTAAGGACACTGGATACTTTTTCTTCCATTCTTGAGATACTTTGCTAAGAAGAATATGTTCCAGCTCCATCCATGTAAACATGTAAAGAGGTAAAGTCTCCATCTTTCTTTAAGGCTGCATAATATTTCATGGTGTACATATACCACTGTCAGAGGAGTGTTAAAATCTCTGACTATTGCGGAGCTGGAGGAAATCAAGTTGCTCATGTCTGTTAGAGTCTGTCTTATAAATTGAGGTGCATTCTGATTTGGTGCATAAATGTTAATAATTGAAATCTCATCATTTTGAGTGTTACCCTTAACAAATATGAAGTGACCATCCTTATCTTTCTTTACTTTTATTGGTTTAAAGCCTATTGTATCTGCAAATAAAATTGCAATAACTGCTTTTTCTGCTTTCCATTTGCCTGAAATATAGATGACCATCCTTTCACCCTGAGTTTATATTTATCTTTTAAGGTAAGATGAGATTCTTGTATGAAACAGATATCTGGCCTGAGTTTTCATATCCAGTCAGCCAACCTGTGCCACTTTAGAGGGCAATTTAAGCCATTCACATTAATTGAGAATATTGATAAGCTTGGTATACTTTTGAGTATTGAGTTTTTCAAAAGTCCAGTGAACATTCTTAATCCTTTTGCACTGTGGGAGTTTGAATTTGATCCAAAGTTTGTCAGTGAGTTTACTTTTGTGGTGGAGGATTGTGCTGGTCATTATGGAGGATAGGTCTGAGAATATCCTGGAGAGCTGGTTTAGTTATGGCAAATTTCTTCAACATGTGAATGTCATTAAAGTGTTTAATTTCTCTATCATAAATAAAACTCAGTATAGCTGGATACAGGATCCTGGGTTGAAAGTTATTTTATTTTAGGAGATTAAAAGTCGATGACCACCCTCTTCTAGCTTGAAATTTTTCAGCAGAGAGATCTACAGTCATTCTAATATTCTTCCCCTTGTAGGTTATGGTTTTCTTATGTCTGGCTGCTTTCAGAATTTTCTCCTTCATATTAACTTTAGTGAAGTTAATTATGATGTGCCTGGGAGATGTCTTATTCAAGTTGAGTCGTGCTGGGGTTCTGAAACTGTCTACTATCTGAATTTCAGAATCTCTTGGCATGTCTGGAAAGTTCTTCTTCATAATCTGATGAAGAAGAACCTCTGTGCCTTACAAAGCAACTTTGTCACTTTCAGGGATTCCTAGAAGGCAAATATTAGTTTTCTTTGAATTATCTCAGAACTCTCTAAGAGAATGATCTGTTTTTACTATCCATTTCTCTTCCTCTTTGAGCATTTGGGAGCATTCCAAAGCTTTGTTTTCAATGTCAGAAATCCTTTCTTCTGCTTGCTCCATTCTGTAACTGAGGGATTCTACTGTATTTTTCAGATTTTTGAGGGCTGCAAATCCTTGCCTCAATTGTCAAAGTCTTTGGTGGTTTTGTCTTTGAATTCATTGACAACTTTTGAATTGCTCCTTGAATTTCTAATTTCAACTTTACCTCTATTCTATTAATCTTGCAGTTCAAATTCTGAATTCGATTTCTGACATCTCAGCCATTTGTTTATGAATGGGCTCTTCAGTTGTGTTGGTCATGTTGCTCCTTGGGGGAGTTGATCTACTCTGGTTATTCATGTTAGCAAAGTTTTTCTGCTGATTCTGCCCCATGATTATTTTACACTGTTTGTCTAGATAAGCAGATAAGGTGAAGTTGTGTCGGGGGGCTCCTGGAGTAGTAATTAACCAACCCTTTGCCGAAGAGCTGGGACTTGTGTCTGTACCTTTTCACCTAGAGTTTTGCAAAGGACTGGTACAGTGCTACAGCCTGAGACAGTGGGGACTTACTTGGTGTGGTGGGGCTAAATGGTTCTGTCTTGTTTTCAGCTGGTCTCTGTCCTATCCTAGTGAATCCTAGTGAGACTTCTTGATTGAAGTCTCAGCTGTGGTGAAATACCAGCAATTAGTCACCCTGCCCACCATGGGTAACAACTGGAAAAGGAAAATCAAACCTTCCCCAAACCACAAACCCAGGGTACCACTTTGGATAGTCTTTGCATGATTGGTCCAGTCCGGGAGATCCAAAGCAATTGTTGCAGTCAGCACTCAGTCTCAAGTGGGAGAGTTCAAAAAGTGTCTGGCAACTAGAGAGCAGGGGTATGTTTGGCAGCTTAAGTATGACTTGTTTTGGTGCTCCGTGGCATCAGAAGGACCCCCCAAGCAAATTAATTAGTCTGGGAAGGTTGATGCTTCCTTCCCCACATTGCATCTCTGTCACACCCAGTCACTGGTAACCCCACAGGGCTGTGACCCAGTTCCCCCGAATGGGCAGATGCTCCTCCAGGAGTATGAACCTGCCTGTCTCCTCAGCTAGGCCTCTACATTCTGCCACCATCCAGCAGGGGGAGCTGAGGTCTGACAACCTCTGGTGGTTAATGGAAGTTGGGGCAGTTCACTCAGTTCCAGTCCTGCCCCTGATTGATGTTCCTGCCACTTATATTTTCGCAGAGTTTGTGATTCTGTCCTGGCTATATTCCCTGATGACCAGGCACTGGTTGAGTTCACAGAAACTGTGCCTCAGCCCTGATTTGTGCTGCTGCCCATAGCTGGTGTGTCTGTCTCCACTGCAATCTGTGTTGGCGCTAGTGTGGTTATCTTATTCCAGTTCTGCCTGCCTGCCTTTGTCCCAACTATGATTCCCTGAAGGCCAGGTACTTCTTAGGCTCATTAAAGCAGTCCTCAGGCTCAGCCCCATCTCTGCGCACATCTCTTCTATTCTCTGTCCCTGCTGTGTCCTGCCCAGGCAGGTACTGCCTTAGGCATACCCTTTACTCGTGGGGCCTGAGTTACCATCCCAGATCTGTTCTGCCAGTGTCTGCCACTGGAGAAGGTGCCTGGCTTTCTCTGGTTGCCCAGAGAGATAGGGAGTCTCTTTCCAAAATATCCCCAGGGGTGTGAGCCCTATTGTTCCCACTGCTGCTGCTGCTGCTGCTACTCTGTGCCATGGGACATTGCCTTTCCCTCTCCCATATGGTTCCTTCAGTCCACTATCTTCTCCTTACACTTGTGCTGCAGAATCAGCACAGCCCTGCAACAGCCCACACCCTGTCCATACCTCTGGAGAAAATGCCCAAGAATCTGGACTCCATCAGTGACGGGCTTCCAGACCTTGGGGTGAGAGTGGAGGGGAGTGCTGGGAGTTCAGGATTGCAGGTAGAGAATATATACAGTTTTATACAGTTTTATGCCTGGCTCGAGAGTGCCATGGCACCCTAGTAGGGGAAGGAGGTCTGGTTTTTAGAGGGTCTCTCCCATGGGATAAAATGGGAGGATGTTTGAACTCTACTCGCTTGTTTGTAGAAAGGATACTGTGAGCTGTTCTCATGTGGGAGGGGACTCTTGTCTGCTTGGTGATGGATTTTGTATCTATTGTTTGTATCCTTGGGGTCCTGGCTCACCTCAGCAAGGTTGAAGTGCATTTTTCAAACTTCTCTCTTGGCTCAGCTCCAAACCATGAGCTTACTTGCTAAACTTCTGTCCTTTAACTCTCCTTCTGGATGGGAGCCTCTGTAGAAAGCTGCCTCCAGGTGGCCATCTTTCTTCCGCCCCCCAGGTCACAATATTTGAATTTGTCAGGTAGAGTCCTTCTTTTAGTTGTGTCTCATACCCCAAAGGTATGCCATGCACCACTACGTTGTGCCCATTAAATGGGAGCAAACTCTATGCCCTTCCTCCTCCTCCCCATTTCCTTTTTCCCCTTCCCCCCAACTTTAGTTGAAGTGAGTTTTTTCTCCTCTGTGGGCCTAAATTAAATTGTCCGTTGGCTTCATATTAGTATTTAGTACATTGGATACTTACTTTCCCATTCTTGTGACAATTTAATAAGAAGAATGTGTTTCAACTCCATCCAGTTTAATACAAAAAATGTAAAGTTACCATCTTTTTTTATGGATGAATAGTATTCCATGGTATACGTATTGCCACAGTTTGTTAATCCATTCCTGAGTTGCTGGGCATTTAGGTTGTTTCTACATCTTGGTGATTGTAAATTGAGCTATAATAAGCAATCTAGTGAAAATTTCTTTATAATAAAATGATTTTTTTTTCCTGCTGGGTAGATGCCTAGTAGTGGGATTATGGAGTCAAAGGGGAGGTCTAATTTGAATTCTTTGAGGGTTCTCCATACTTCTTTCCAAAGAGGGTGTATTAGTCTTCAGTCTTACTAATGGTATAAAAGTGCTCCCTTTTCTCCTCATCCATGCCAGCATCTGCAACTTTGGGACTTTATAATGTGGGTATGTGGGATAATCTTATTGGGGTTAGATGATATTTTAGTCTGTTTTTGATTTGCATTTCTCTGATGATCAGGGATGATGAGCATTTTTTCATGTTTGTTAGCCATTTCTCTGTCTTCTTCAGAGAAAGCTCTATTCATGTCTCTTGCCCAGTGCTTGTTTCACAGCCTCCATGGTTGCAAGGTTGCTGGTTATAGCAAGGTTGGGAGAGGGAGATGTTAAGCCAGCACAGACCTCACTGCTTTTAGTGAGAGTCACTTTTTTGTGGGTGTGTGTATTGTGTATAAATATTTCTCAGATTGTTGCAAGAGATTCATTAATGTTCAGAATCTTGAAAAAGCATATATTTTAATATTTTTTGCCAGGATTCTGATTATTTTTATGGAGGAATAGACTCTGGGGGCCACAACACTTCAATTCTGAGATCTAATAACTGCTTAACTTTTCTCTCAGAATTTTGATCACATTTTCCTGTTATTCTATATTGTGGAAAAATTTGGGGGCTAATATGTCATGTCACCAATTTCTTGTTTTTATTTAGATATTTGGTATGTCAATCAAAGTTTTCTTTAGTTCATCTATCACATGTTTAACAGAGATCTAGTTAACTCTAAGTATGGTTACGATATCCTCTCATGTCACTCTGGTAATCAGTTTTGCTTATTCCAAATTCTTGTATCAGTGCCCTTTTACCTTTGTCTCCTAGGCGTGTAAGTTTTACTAATTCTTGTGCTAGAGGCCACTTGAGTATTCGTATTTTTCAAATAGTCATTTTTTTGTCATGGGCTAATCTTTTCATTTGAAATCCCCTGCTAGGCTCCCTATAAAATTTAGATTTGTTTACTGTGATTTTCCTCTGGGAGAGTTGTTAGAAATGTTTTTCCGGAGCTATGTGTCTTCTAAGGGTCCATGCTTTCCCTTCTCCCTTAGTGTTTATGCATGGCATTGCTCTGTCTTCCTAACCAGACATTTTCAGTGTTTTCCTAGGATGTATGGAGGGATTATATCTCCTGGATTTCTCCTTTAATCATTCCAGAGATTCCTCTTGTTCCTGGAGTATAAAACTTTTGTTTTGTACATGTGTAGACTTGAATTAATTTTGGATTGTATTTTCATATTTTAATCCAATCCTTTCTGATTTCAGTCTTTGAAGGTTTTCTTGTAATCTCTGTTCTGTTGAAGGAATCTCTTTTCTTCTAGCATGATAGTGAATTTTTAGAAATCTTTGCAGATAAATTTGGGACTTATCTGGGATAGAAGTCTATAGCATGACAAGTTTGCCATTTTGAAGATTCCAGTTTTTCCTATTTATTGTCAGCTTTGTACTATGTACTATAAACCTCCTATTCATATTTTATCATCAGAGCCTGTCTGCTGCATAATATCTGATAAACAAAAGGTTTGTAAAGGATTAACTTTAGAATCTTAGACAAGTTCTTAGCTTTCTGAGTCAGAACTAATTCATCTATAAAGTGGGAATTTAGCATATGAACTTCTTAGGGTTTTATAAGGGCCAAGTATAATCTATGTATCTATCTATCTATGCAGCAATTTAAAAGTTCTATTGACTGATTTCTCACATACTTTTCTTAGGAGCAACCTGTGATATAAAGTTACTTACATTCCACATGAACTCTGTGTTCACCTTTACTGATCTCAGTAAGAGTCATAACAGAAGATAAAAATACTATTTTTCAAATATTTCCCATCAAGGAAAGTTCTCTTTTATATCAAACATAATATCCTGGGACCATTTAGTTATATTAATTTCCTATACTCTGTAATGATTATCACAACTGCATATGTAGTCTCTCTCTTATTTATTACTATCCAGAGTCAAGTTGACTTTACAGAAGGTTGTTATCTAGGATTCTTCCAGTTGTTGTATCCAATCATATTAGCTAAAGAAAGGATATTTAAAGATTTATATGACTGGTAAGTCTTAGGAGTTGCTCTAGCTTCAGATAAGATTAAAATAATGTAATCAGGTTTCTCTCAGTCTCTAGATTCTACTGTCTTTTTTTTTCTCTCTCTCTTAGATTCACTCTCAGGATGATTCTTTTCATAATGCAGCAAAGATAGTCACAGGGAACTTAGTGTTATTCATGGTCTTCAGCACTCAAGATCTCAGAATGAGAGAGATCCATTTCTTTTCAGAATTTATATTAAGTTATAGAAAAAAACCTCAACAACTCTAATCAACTATGCTAGGACCAAGCATGTATGCATGGGATAGAGTATTTTGATGAGTAAGTGTCCAAAATCACATGGTTTACCCTCCCACTAGTATGATGTAAGGTGGAGGAGGGACAGTTTTCGAGAAAAGAGAGGCTCTGGTATTAGGAATTGGTATGAGAGGCAATAAAAATGAGGGCAAATAAGGAAGGTGAATCATATTTACTGCTCTTTATCTCACTCTTGATAAAGCTTTTCAAGCTTGTCTGGAATTTTGATTTCTCTCCAGATGAGTTATAGGGCCCTTATTTATTCCTTCCTTTTCTTATTTAGTTTCAATCATTTATTATATACTTGCTGTTGCAAACTTAAAAATAACTGGGATTCCATGCATGGACTCTTGGCTATAAAGGTTGAGGGTGGTTTATATGGGAGCAAGATATATTCTCTGCCCCCATGAAATGATTAATTTAGTAACAATGCTATGTATGTGTAAATGCAGATGCATATATAACTATTTTTACCACATACAGAATACCATATGAAAATAGGGCATGAGGGCACAGTAGGAGGAGTGGTTGAGTACGCCTACCTGGATCTGTGACTTGAAGGGTGGCTGAGATCTCACTGATTGGAGAAAGCCATGAGGGGTATTCTTTCCATGAACAAAACAGAATGACAGTTGATTTAATGCATGGATATGTTGTTCAAATGACCTTTATCTACTCTGGAAATGGGAAACCCATCAAAAGGCCACTTTTAGGGCCTAATTTAGTACTGGATATGGGAGTTTAGGCTATGCTGGAAGCACCCTCATTTTACTTTCAGTTATTTTTATAATTTCTATAAAATATTATCTCTCTGGTTGGGTAATTAATACTTTCCATGAAGGAAGCAAGTCTTATTCATTGTTATTTTTCACCATGTGCCAAGCCCTTTCCAGGAATCACTGTCCTTGTTCCAGAACAGCAAATATTTCTTGGCAACACAAGTGAATACAATTCATGACCTATGCCCATATTCTACTTTTTCTTTTACAGCTTCAGTCATCAATAGAAAATGATAAAAAACTTGATTTGTCCTTAAATTCTTTATTTCTGAGTTCGAATATTTAAATATTTGTGATACACTCCACATGGGCTGCTGCAGGTTGGGTGGATCTTGGAGCCTCTCTGTCATATCATGGATATATTCTCTCAACAGGGAACTTATCTTGACTATAGAACATGCCATTTTTATACAAAACCATCTCATCAATGATAAATAGTAGCTATTGCATTTCACTTACTTCCTAGTAAATCTAAAAGGAATCATTGTATTTTGTTCAACACAGATAGATTGAATCCTTAATATATTCTAGACTTTGCTTCAGATGCTATGAACAAAGAACATAGCAAACAAATACAAGTACCTTATTGTTAGGGAAATTGAAGTTTATTGTGAGTAGAATAGGTAAAAATTACACATGGAACTAAATTAATGAGATTATCTTAGCAATACACATACATACTCTTATGAAAAGAAAACATGATGAAGCAATTATGACTAACAGAGAGATGAAGTTTAAGTTTAAGATTGTGCAGTTGGCAAAAATTATCTAAGACTGGAGTGACCCAGCTGATGGGTCATGGGAAGGAGTTTAGAAATAATTAAATTAAAAGGCTTCCTCCCCCCCACACCTTTACAATGTGAAATAATCTCATTTACAGCTTAAAAAGTTTAGTCTGGCTACTTATGTGAATAACTTCTGTTTCAAGATTATAAGCAGAGTCAAGCATGGTAGCTCATGCCTGTAATTCTAGCACTATGGGAGTGTGAGGTGGGAGCATCACTTGAGCTCAGGAGCATGAGACCAGCCTGAGAAAGAGCAAGACACCCAGTCTCCACTAACCCCCCTGGGTGTTGTGGTAGTGCCTGTAGCCCCAGGTACTCGGGAGGCTGAGGCAAGAGGATGGCTTGAGTCTGAAGTTTGAGGTTTCTGTTAGCTATGATGCCACAGCACTCTACCCAGGGCAACAAGGTGAGACTATGTTTCAAAAAAAAATTATAAGCAGAAAGATCAGTTATTGCCTGAGTCTAGGGAAGAGGTAGTAAGGAGATAGAGAAGAGGAAGAAGATTCTCCACACATATTGTGGCAGAACTTTGAAATGAATGAGAGAAATGGATGAAGCAAGGCTAATTTATGACTAGTTTATGGATCTTGAAAACATTTTTTGAATTGGAGAAGACTAGGGACAAACATACTTTGGAATATAAATCAAGAATTCTACTTTGATCATGTTGAATTTGAGATGCCTCCTATATAAGTAAATGGAGAGTTAAGCAAACAATTGGATGTAAGAGTCCTATGCCCAGTGGAGAGATTGGAGCATGAGACCAGGAGAGTGGATATCACCCTAATGAGGCCAAAGTAGAGCAAAGTAGATATGTAGGAATGAACCCCGGGGAACCCCAACTTTAGAGGCCAGGCAGCAGAGGGGATTGGCAAAGGAGAATGAGAAGGAATCTTTAGGGAGGCAACAGGAAAACATACTACAGTCGTATCAAAAGAAAGTGAGTGAATAACACACCCTCCCTAAACTACCCACCCATTGTAATTAAAATAAAATTCTCACTCCCCATAGGCCATCCCAGATCTAGCCCTTGCTGTCCCTTCCAACCTCTCCAGACTCTCTCTTGCCTATGTTCTCTCCTGGCTGTTCCTTTCCCCTCATCATGATTCTACCTAAAGTGCTTCTCCTCCGAGATGCTTCTTTGATGCCCCAACTAGTCCTCGTCATCACCACCACACCATCCCTCCATCACATCTCCCTGAAATACGCTTTCTACATATGCCTTTATTATGGATTATGGAATCATTTTCTATCTTTGATTCTTATCTTTTTCCTTTATTAGAATCTAAGATTATTATTATTATTATTATTATTATTTTAAGACAGAGCCTCAAGCTGTCATCCTGGATAGAGTGCTGTAGCATCACAGCTCACAGCAACCTCCAATTCCTGGGCTCAAGTGAGTCTCTTGCCTCTACCTCTCAAGGAGTTGGGACTACAGGCACCCGCCACAATTCCCGGCCATTTTTTTTTTTTTTTTTTTGGTTGCAGCAGTCTTTGTTTGGTGGGCATGGGCTGGATTCGAACCCGCCAGCTCAGGTGTACATGGCTGGCGCCTTAGCCTATTGAGCCACAGGTGCCGAGCCAGAATCTAAGATTATTGATGGCAGATATTTCATGTGTCTTTTTAATCACTGTATCACTGAAGACTAGAAGAGTTCCTGGCACTTGATAGAGACTTAATAACTATTTTTGACCATCTGTGTGTATACAGACATTGAACTGTGAACTGTACAAATAAATAGCAACTGTATTATTTGCTGGCCAAAGGAATATCAGACTTAAGATATCCTCTTCAAATTGTTTATTCCCAGATGTGGCAAGAGTAGGTCAGGGGCCCAGTGGTATCTGGGACATGGTGAAGAGCACAAAATTAAGGAAGAATATAGTACCAAATTGCCTTACAATAATTACATTGCCTGTTCAACTGAAATTCTCATGTCTATCACTCCTTCTTATTTAAGTCTTCGGAAGGCCTATTAAAATGTAAATAAGAGTGATTAAAATGTTAACCTTCATGTATAGAATATAGGAACCAAAGTTGTTGAACATCTACATAATGGGTTTCAAGCATTTTATTTTTTGGCTGGGGCTGGGTTTGAATCCACCACCTCCAGTATATGGGGCTGGCACCCTACTCCTTTGAGCCACAGGTGCTGCCCTAGCATGTTTTAAACAGTGGAATGAAGTCCAGATCACATACAAGTAAGAGAGGTTGATACTCTGACTGCAGCAGGGGTAGTGGGACTGGGACTCTGCCCTGCAGCCAGCTCTCCTAACTCCTGTCCCTCAAAGCAGTGCCCTGAGTACCACCTGTGGCACCCAGTGGTTTGCAGATCACAAATCTTAGACTAACCCATTCATTTGAGAAAGTGAGGCCCAAGGAGCAGAAGTGACCTAGTCACTTCTTAAAGTCTTAAAATGACAGTCAGCAACAGGATTAAAGCCCAATTCCCTGAATTCTAGTGTACTATGCTTTAACTTATGTTATTCACAGACCTGTAAATCCCTTCAATGATGAAGAATTGATTACAGCCCAGCAATGGGAGTTCCTACAGGGAGGGAAAGTTTTCAAGATCCAAGGGTCCTGAATTACAATTCTCTCTACGCCTGGGAGAATTGCTATACAAGACTTCCCTTCTCACTTGGAAATCATCTTGAGTTTGTCTTTGGTGGTAAAAATAAGGAAATGGGACCTCTATCTCCAAATATTAATTTTACAATTACTTTATTGCTGTGGATTTTCATACACCATAGGTGTCTTGCGATCCCATTGGGGAAGAGTGGCCTGCCTCTGATCAAGAAGGGTAGATTCTTTCCCCGAATATGTTTAGTTCCATTTTTAAGTTGAAGCACAGATTAGAGCTACCCGATTTAGCCTAACTGTTGACTTATGGATCAGCTGTGGTATAGATTCTCTACTCCTGCTAACTGGGAGTTCACATAGCATCTAGCACATTAGCAGGCATCCAATAATACACTTTTCTACTTAAGCAAAAGAATGCCAGACATGTGTATTATCTAGCAAATGTAGTTTAATAATATATTAACCTGGTTTCTGACTACATATTCTGGTGGGTGTACATTATTTGTACCATATGCAATTGTTATATCCCAGGCATCAATGATGCCCACATTGAGATCCTGGAAAATGTCCTTTATAGCAAGATATTGAATGTAACCATGAAAGTCACTAAATCTCTCTACATCACTGTGCATCTCCCTGATGTTTTCCATTTTGATGATAACCATGGTGTCTGGACTTCTCAGTAGAAGGCGCTGAACAGCCTTGTGGACATTGAGGGCCCTTCGGAGAAAAACATCAATGGGGAAGGGTCTGAAATGCTGGCCCAGAGAAATAACAATGATTGTATTTTTTTCTCCCCCAGTTCTGTCGATGGCCCGGGCAATGTACTCAATCTCTTTCACTGAATAGGTGGCCGATCCAATCAAGGGGTAACCATGTTTTTGCCACTGGATGATAATATTCCTATCCAAGTCCACAGCAAGTTGGTGTTTCAGTTTTCCAGATTCATGCAGATCCACTGGCTTCAGTGCTGATGATAAGTGGGCCATCCCAAAAAGAAAGAAGAATAAAGTTACAATGATTGACTAGTCATAAAGAGAGGAGAAAAGATTTGATCTTTATGATTATTAGCTTATAAATGGATAAGCTAAATGTATCTGATTTGTTACAGGCTTCAATGAGGGAATAATTTTAAAAATTGTTTGAATGATCAAAAGCATTATATAAATTTAAAAAATTACATATGCCCCCTTTCTATCAAATGCACTAGAGAGGGTAGGGTATTGAGGTAACTTCACTGGAGGTGAATAATACCTATTATTTTTTGTATATTTTGTTAATTATAGACTAAAGGAAGGAACTTATTGGTAGTCTTTACAAAAAAGTTTCTCCAAATAGTCTCTAAATTCCCTTAAGACTAAGATGGTATTCTTTAATTTTCTGTTTCCTTCACATATGCATGAAATGCTGTTGAGTAGACCATCTACAATAATAATAATAGCATCACTACTCACTGGTGAAACTCTTTATGGTTTACAAAGCATTTATTTAGATTTGTCTGCCCTTTCACCTCAAAGATCCTCATATATATTTATTTATTTTTTGAGATAGAGTCTCACCTTTATTGCTCTGGGTAGAGTGCTGTGGCATCATAGCTCACAGCAACCTCAAACTCTTGGGCACAAGCCATCCTCTTGCCTCAGCTTCCCAGGTAGCTGGGACTACAGGCATCTGCCACAAAACTCTGCTAGTTTTTTCTATTTTTAGTAGAGACAGGGTCTCACTCTTGCTCAGGCTGGTCTCCAACTCCTGAGCTCAAGCAATCCACCTGCCTCAGCCTCCCAGAGTGCTAGGATTATGGGTGTGAACCACTGTGCCTGGCCTAATGTATTCATTTAATTGTCATTGTTATAGAAAATAAAACCAAGAGAGGCAATGACCTGCCCAAGATTACCCAGTTAGTAACAGAATCTAGCATTTAAACTTGAATTTCCTCTGAATTCTTGTGAAAATAGTCTACCTGTCCTTGATACTTGTGAAAGTAAGCACAATATGAATAGAATCTTAAGAAGTCTTTCTGTTTTTTGTCATGTTAATTACTCTTATCAGAAGGACAGAGCCAGCTGCTTTGTAGATAGAATTCTGAGCAAAATGCATAGAAAAGGACTATTGATGCTTAGTAAAGGGCTACATTTGAAGGCTTAACCCAGTGAGGTGGGAAACGGAGATGCTGAAGTGTGGGCTGAGAAAAATGGTGGACCTGTCTTCTTCACTCTGCTTCTCACTCATTTCAATTTTCTTTCCCAAAACACATTCTACATAGAATTTAGTTTTTAACAAGATGTGTAATGGATGTTTTCCTACCACAACTTAAAAGATGAGTTGAAGAGGGCAGCCAACTTAATAACTTAGTGCTTTACATGATTAAGAGACCTACCATTATAGAAGGTGATGCTGAATGTTATCACTAGAAACTTCATTTTGCAGTTGAGGAAACTGAGGTCTTGAGGTTTTATTGTTACCAGAGGTCACAATTTAAAACCTCTCTTTCTGTTGAGAGTTCTTCTCATAACTCAGAACCAAGGCCCTACGGATGTCCCTGTTCTTCTTGGATCAGTTTCCTTCTAAATTTGGGATCACGAGTGATCTTATGGCAGAAAGGCCTGGAAAAAGCCATAGGGACTGCATTGTTTTCAGCGATGACAGCCAGGGCCAGGGGACATGGAGGAGCAGGCAGTGCTTGTTTTCTGGGTGAGATCACTAAGGTCTGCTAGTGGATTCTGAGTTATTACTGGTGCACTGTCTTGGTTAACCAAATAGAACAGCTGGTCTAAGATTCTGTCCTGACCCTGACATCAATTATTAATGATGATAATTATCATGTCTATAATTTGGGGGGCACTTTCTACGAACCAGTGTACCTTACGAGGTGTTAAATACATTTTATTCACTGCTTCATTTAATCTTCAAAACAAATAACAGTGCTATTATTAGTCCTAGTTGATTGATGAGGAAAATGAGGCAGGAAAAATAAACAACATTGCCTAAGGTCAATGTTTCTAAGTGACACAGTCTAAGTCTATTAGGCCTCAAAGCCCAGGCTTTTAACTATTGTGTATACCTGATGCAAAGTCATTGCCTTGTTCCTGGCATTTGCCTTCTCAATAATAATAGTGATAATACTTTACACCAAAGAGAACTTATTTTGTAACAAATGGTATTCTATATACATTGTATATATTACCTCATTTTACCAGTGGTGGGTACTCTTTTCATCTCTAGTTGACAGGTGAAGACATCAAGGGATGGAATGGTTTTGTAACTTGTTCAAGGTCACCCAGATATGAGGAATTAGGTTTTGAACCCAACTGATCTGGATCTAGAACTCACTCCCTTAATCATCATGCCAACTACAGAAGGTGGACAATTATTTTTTGCTTCATTAATAATTTTCTGAGCATGCTAGGTATATAGTAAAGTATGAATTCTGTAGGCATAAGGGTATAATTGGCCTTTTCTACACTTTCCCTTCCAGCCAGTGAATGTGTTTTTTTAAAGGAAAGATAACAATGTCTTATGGAAAATTTTGGTGTGTTGTGATTGAGAAATATGAAAAAGAAGACAAATTCCCCATAGTCTTTTCCCCCCTTGAAGTGAAAAAGAACTTTCTAAAAGGGATATGAGTAATAGCTTAGACTGAGGCATACTCTGGATATTGGTTTTGAAGTATTCCATCCACTGGCGGACTGTGGAATCTCCCATTAGATATATGGATTTTCCTTGCAGGCATTTTTTCATTTCAACTGTAGCCAAACTGCAGGAGACAGGATTCCATGTGTTTTTCCAGACATACCCACTGGGGCTTGTGGACGTCATTCCAGGTTTGCATTTTTCTTTCACTGACACTGTTTCTTCTGCTGAAGAATAAGCAAGATAGGATATTCTAAAACATCAAATTATCCATCTGTATATATTAAGAGCCTTCTGTCTTTCTAAATATCCTCTTAATCAAGGATGAAACTTATTAGTGTATTCTCTTAATGGAATAGCTATTTTTTAGTAAAGTTTTTCTCTGATGTCAATTTTCTAAATGATATTCATTAATGTTTGTTACAAAAGCACATGCTTCCAGAAAAAAAAAAAAAAGGTCTTCTGGGTAAAATTTAAGTATTTCTTAGCCTTCCTGTGGAAGTTAAATCATCAACTCTTGCATAGTAATGGAAGCTCAATTATTCTACCATTTTATCCCATTTTGCTCCTGACACTCTGTTACAGTGTCTTAAATACCACCATTGAACTTGAATTGTTTAAACAAAATGCACACGATATATATATAAAAAAATTAACAACTAGTTTGTCCTGAGAACTGACCAATTTGAATGTATATGGCTATAGGCCAGAGAAAGTCCTGGAGGTCCACCATGGGCTGGAGATTGGTCACTGGTTTATGAGGAGTCTGGGAATCCGAGGGGCTAAGGTGCCTTGGATGGTATGGAGTCCATGAAAGGTTTGGAGCAATTATTATTCATCAATTAAAGGAAGGAGTTTAATATTTTAACTGGATGTATGTGGGGTAAAAAATAACATTTGCACATCTAGATACATGTTTATACTTCAATATAGATTAGTGGTTAGCAAGCTTTTAATGTGGAACTTAAAAAGCTCTTGCCTTAAATCATTTTAGATGGTTATTTGGAGTCAAAGAAATCAAAGAGAAATTAGTAAATATAAGTGTGGCATTTCTGTTTTGAATGCTTAAGATCATTTAAAAGGTGACAAAGACTGAGCGAGGGGAAATGTAGTGAATTGACTTCTAGATGGTAGGTTGGCAACTTACGGATGAAGTTGGGCTGGTAGTGATGGTATGGGGGGGGAGTAAGAATGAGGTGTAAAGTTGGGAGAGGGTTTTAATGTTTAAATGTGCTTGTGTAAAATGGGCAGCCAATTCATTGCCTGATAAGTAGGCTGATGGGTATAGTAACAGTAAACAGTAGAGGTTTATGATAGCCCAGTGATCCCAATTATTCTCTCATTTAAGTAACTGGTATCTTGGGCCACCTTAGGTAAGCCAGGTGAGCCAAGTGCTGATAGAACTGAAACAGTGAACATGTCCAACAGAAAGAGGAAACCCTTCAGATGGGTTTAGAACTACACAACCACCCACCAAACACAGGAGCACTTACTGTTGCATCTGGAGACAGTGATCACATTGAAGTTTTCCATAATCTCTGCACCCACTTTTGACCTTAAGGAGACAAATACAGAAATTAATCTGTAAGTGGTCCCAAATCAGGAAACAGGAAACAGGCCAAGTTATTCAGTGCTTCAGTTATTTCCTATTGATAAGTCAATTGTCGTGTCCATACTTTCAGGACATTTAGTAAATTTCCATTTCTTTGCCTAATACTCACTCTGTGGGATATAGTTATGCAGAAAGCACAAAAGGTAATTGATTGAAATGCAGAAAGAACATATTAGAGCTTATACACATACACATATGTGTATTCCTCATTCTCTTTGAGTTTTTATTCTGCCTGTACTTTTTATTTCATTTATAAGAATTAAACATCCAAAAAGTCTGGGGACTATTAGAGAGTGTGCACTGTCCCAGGTGGTTCACAGGTCCTTTCCCAAAAGGTGCTTATTAAAGGATCTTGGAGTTGATATACTCATAAGACTTTTTGTTGGAATGACATATAGGCTGAATCATAACATTTGCCTTGTTAGTCTCCTGGAACAATGATTTACCTTTCAAAGAGGCTCTTTTCTTGTTTGCTTAGATAAGAAATGTCCTTATTCTTGGAATGTACGTGGCTGAGTGCAGCACAGGGAATGTGCTGAGGCTTCACACAATAAAAGGCTTCTTGGTCTTGAGCATCCAAGTACTGGCACAGTCCTGCACTTGAGTTTAAAATCAGGGCACAATCAGTATTGACCTGGGAGGTGCCACTGGAAAACTGGCCTGTGAAGATTACTCTGTCATAGCCTTGGTTCCTGGCCCTCCAGAGAGCTGATGCCCCTTCACTGGGGTAAATGAGCAGGATAGACAGGGTGACCTGGCCCTCCCAGAACAGAATGAAACTGACAAGGTAGGTGCCATTGTTGAAGTCAGTCACCTTCCCTGCAGCGCCTGCCTCGAGGGCTGGGGAAGACATTCTTGCCCTCAGGAAATCCCCACCATATTGCTTCCTGTGCCCCAAGTGGTCCCTCGCCTCCAGCAGGATGTCAAGCTTGTCTCCCTTGCAGTATGTGTGTTGAGGGTTGAGGATGGTGGCTGTACTGTGTGTGGCACTGGTGGCGTCGTTCACATGGTCAAAAGGTCTGGGCGGTATCTGCTGGTTTAGTTTCTTCATGATTTCCTGTATTCTCAGCTCAGTCTCTGCTGCTGAAACTACTGGACACAGTGGTGGTTCAGGCCATGAGGGCTTTGTGATCAAATTCCAAGGACGGAGCATGGTGGGCAACTTGAATGCAGTCCACAACTGAAAGGACAAGAAATTGAATGAAGATGTAGGCAATGTTCCTATTTAATGTAGTAATTGTTGGTAGGTTTGCCAATGTTCGTCTTTTATAGAATAATAAAAGGTACAAAAATTAAATGAGACTGGGATTTTATGCTCAAATATGTCTCATAGCTAAAACACTTTTCTTTAGACAATCTGTTGGTTTTTGACTCTACTTCTCCTTGGATAATCTTTTTTAGGAAGAGCAATTTAATCCCAAAGAGCTCTAAGTATCTTCCTTAAAATGATGGTGATAAAATCAACTTCACAGGACAATTATGAAGAACAAAGGAGAAAATGTTTTGTGACTGCATAGTAGAGAATAAATATTTATTATTATATTTTTTATCTTAAAACTAAAATTTAGTCAAAATTTTAGCTTGAAATTTCTTCAGGCTAAAAGAAAAAGATGGTATTTAGTATCCCTAAAACATACAGAAGTTTAAAACTCACTAGTAAAAGTACACAGTCAAATTCAGAATACTCTAATATTATTATTGTGATCTCTAATATTATTATTGTGATATGTAAATCACTTATATCTTTCATATGATGGTTAAAAGACAAAGCTATTAAAAGTAGTAATAGCTACAGTAATCTATTAAGGGATTACTACAGATAAATATAAAAAGATGTGAATTGAGGGAGGGGCAAGATGGCCACCTGGAAGCAGCTTCCAACAGAGGCTCCTGTCCAAAAGGAAAGATAACCTCCCAAAACTGCCCAATTGTGCTGAAGGCTGGGAGCCCAGCCAAGAGAGAGAAGTGATAACTGCAGGTCACCACTGCTGAGACAAGCTGCAACTCCAAGAAACCAAGCTTCAGGCAGAAAAGCTGAAGTTTTCTGCCATTCTGAACTTCTAGGACACCGTTCCCCCCTTACCTACCACACCAGAAGCCTAACCTCTGCTGAAACTGAGGGAGGAGGACTTGAGCAGTGCCCATCCTCCCTGTCTGCCAGACCAGGTGGCCTGGCAGGTAACAGACTCCAGGGCCCCATCGAGCCTCCACTAGCCCCCAGGCCAGAGACTCCGCCCGGAACAAGGGCTCCACTCTGCCCTGCCAAGCCCACCACCTGCTGTGGCCAGGAACTCTGCAGAGACCCCTACGCAGCCCTGACTGGCACTTTGCCAGGCCTTGGCCCACCGCCAGCAGTAGCCAGGAACTCTGCTGGGACTCCCCCTGGCTCCAATCTGTGCCTGGTCTTGGCCAGGCGCCCACTGAGGCCAGGACCCCCACCTGGCTCCAATCCATGCCCTATTGGACCTCAGCCCACCACCCACAGCAGCCAGTAACTCTGCAGGGACCCCCATGCATACCTGATTAGTGATCTACCAGGCCTTGGCCCACCGCCAGTAGTGGTCAGGAACTCCGCAGGGACTCTGGAGTGGCTCTGATCTGTGACACACTGGGCCTAGGACTGCCACCTGCTGTGGCCAGGGACTCTGCCAGGACCCCTGCATGACTCTGATCCACGCCCAGCTAGGACTTGGCACTATGCTTGCAGCAGCCAGAGATTCTGTCCGGCCTTGGCTCACTGCCTGCAGTGGCCAGGGACTCTGCCAGGATCCCTGGGTGGCTCCACGCCATGCCCCGCAGGGCTACCGCTTGCTGCCCACACTGGCCGGGGACTCTGCCAGGAACTTGCCAGGCCTCCGCCTGCCTGCCCAGGCCAGGAACTCTGGGAGCCACACAGCCCGCATCCTCCCCTATGCTCTCTGCCTCTGCACTGGCTTCACCCATCTTACCAGGGATTCAGGAGGCTGTGCAACCCATACCATCTCTCTGGAGCCCTCCTCCCAGCCAGAGACTGATGGAGGGGTGGGCTCCCTTTTCAAAGGCCACAGGGTGCCAGGCACTCCCAGAACCCAGAACCGTGTGCACTATCCCATGCCCTGCTGCTTGATCTGGGCATGCCCCACTCTGGAGCTGCTCCCACAGCCAGAACTCCCTGGCTGGGGCAGTCCCAGAGGAGCTACACAGGGTCAACTCCCTACAAAGATTTAGCAACAACAGAGTAATCCTGCCGGGGTCTGATCTGGGAGGGACACCTCTCCAACTCTGAGGATGGTCATAGGCAACAGTGAAAAATAATCATGAGGCAGACTCAACAGAAAAACTCTGGCAATATGAATAATCAGAGTAGATCAACTCCCCCAAGAAATGACAAGGTAGATACAGCACAAGATCCCTTGCATAAGCAAATGGCTGAGGTGTCAAAATCGAATTCAGAGACTGGATAGCAAATAAGATCAGCAGAATGGAGGAAAAGATGGAATTAGAATTTCAAGCAATAATCCAGAAGATGGCCCAAAATATGTCTCAAGAATTCAATGAATTCAAAGACAAAATGACTAAAGATTTTGACACATTGAGACAAAAAGTTGCAGTCCTCAAAGACCTGAGAAATATAGTAGAATCCCTCAGTAACAGAATGGAGCAAGCAGAAGAAAGGATTTCTGACATAGAAGACAAAGCTTTCCAATGCTCCCAAACTTCCAAAGAGGAAGAGAAATGGAAGGCTAAAACAAATCATTCTCTCAGACAGCTCTGGGATGACTTGAAGAAAACCAATATTCGCCTTATAGGGATACCTGAAAATGATGAAGTGGCATCACAAGGCACAGAGTCTCTTCTTTACGAGATTAAAAAACACAACTTTCCAGACATGCTAAGAGATTCTGAAATTCAGAGAGCAGACAGTTTCAGAAACCCAGCACGACTCAACCCGAATAAGACATCCCCCAGGCACATTATAATTAACTTCACTAAAGTTAATATGAAGGAGAAAATTCTGAAAGCAGCTAGGTGTAAGAAATCCATTACCTACAAGGGGAAGAATATTAGAATAACTGCAGACCTCTCTGATCAAACCTTTCAAGCTAGAAGAGAATGGTCATCAACTTTTAATCTCCTAAAACAAAAGAACTTTCAACCCAGGATCCTGTACCCAGCTAAATTGAGTTTCATTTATGATGGAGAAATTAAATACTTTAATGACATCCACATGTTGAAGAAATTTGTCGTAACTAAACCAGTTCTCCAGGATATTCTCAGACCTATCCTGCATAATGACCAGTGTAATCCTCCACCACAAAAGTAAACTCACCCAGAAAGTTTTTATCAAATTTCAACTTCCACAGAGATGAAAGGATTAAAAATGTCCACTGGACTTTCTAAAGATTTATCATTATTTTCAATTAATGTGAATGGTTTAAATTGTCCTCTAAAGAGGCACACGCTGGCTGAGTGGGTACAAAAATGCAGGCCAGATGTCTGCTGTATACAAGAATCTCATCTTACCTTAAAAGATAAATTTAGACTCAAGCTGAAGGGATGGTCATCTATATTTTAGGCAAATGGAAAACAGAAGAAAGCAGGTATTGCAGGTGTTGTATCTTATTCGCAGATACAATAGGCTTTAAACTAACCTATGTAAGGAAGGATGAAGGATAAAGAGGGACATTTCATGTTTGTTAAAGGTACTACTCAATATGATGAGATTTCAATTATTAATATTTATGCACCCAACCAGAATTTGCCTCAATTTATAATAAAAACTAATAGACATGACTAACTTGATTTCCTCCAGCTCCATAGTAGTATATCTCATATACTCCTTTAGCAGTGTTGGATAGATCCTCCAAAAAGAAGCTAAGTAAAGAAATTTTAGATTTAAGCTTAAACTGGATTTAACAGACATCTACAGAACATTTCATCCTAATAAAATTGAATACACATTCTTCTAATCAACCCATGGAACATAGTCCAAAATCAATCACATCTTAGTTCACAAGTCTAACCTCCGCAAATTAAAAAGAATAAAAATTATTCCTTGTATCTTCTCCAACCATCATGGAACAAAGTTGAACTCAATAACAACAGGAATCTGCATACTCATACAAAAACATGGAAGCTAAATAACCTTATGCTGAAGGATAGCTGGGTCATAGACGAGATTAAGAAGGAAATTACCAAATTTTTGGAACAAAGTGACAATGAAGACACGAATTATCAGAACCTCTGGGATACTGCAAAGGCAGTCCTAAGAGGGAAATTTATAACACTGCAAGCCTTCCTCAAGAAAATAGGAAAGAGAGGAAGTTAACAACTTAATGGGACATCTTAAGCAACTGGAGAAGGAAGAACATTCCAACTCCAAACTGAGCAGAAGAAAAGAAATAACCAAAATTAGGGCAGAATTAAATGAAATTGAAAACAAAAGAATTATACAACACTTCAATAAATCAAAAAGTTGGTTTTTTGAAAAGGTCAATAAAATAGATTAACCTAGCCAGGAAAAAAAGAGTAAAATCTTTAATTTCATCAATCAGATATGGTAAAGACAAAATAACAACAGACCCCTCAGAAATTCAAAAAATCCTTAATTAATATTACAAGAAACTTTACTCTCAGAAATATGAAATTGGAAGGAAATTGACCAATACTTAGAGGCATGCCACCTACCAAGACTTAGCCAGAACCAAGTGGAAACATTGAACAGGCCTATATCAAGTTCTGCAATAGTATCAACTATAAAAAAATCTCCCTAAAAAGAAAAGCCTGGGACCAGATGGCTTCATGTCAGAATTCTACCAAAACTTTAAAGAAGAACTAGTACCTATATTACTAAACCTTTTCTAAAATATAGACAAGAAGAAATACTACCTAACACATTCTATGAAGCATACATCACCTTTATTCCTAAACCAGGGAGAGACCAAACAAAAAAAGAAAACTATAGACCAATATCACTAATGAATATTGATGCAAAAATATTTAACAAGATCCTAACAAACAGAATCCAACAACACATCAAACAAATTATACATCATGACCAAGTGGGC
>CAUYON010144986.1:0-39427 GCA_963573935.1 Arctocebus calabarensis
TATGTATACCCTGAGACTAAAGGCCTAAAGAAGGAGATGGGGAAAGACTGGGAGAGAA
This sequence comes from Arctocebus calabarensis, assembly GCA_963573935.1. Lineage (NCBI taxonomy): Eukaryota > Metazoa > Chordata > Mammalia > Primates > Lorisidae > Arctocebus > Arctocebus calabarensis. The sequence goes on from CAUYON010144986.1 coordinate 59, forward strand.
ACGGAGAGAGCTTCTCTCTCCCCACTGGAGTTCTCTCCCTCTACCAGGAGCTTTAGTGTTTTCTGTATTCTTTTCTGTGAATAGATTCTGTCTTATCACTGGGGAGTGAGGGGAAATAATGTAATGAAGAATAATAAAATACATGTTAATTGCACACACACAAAAAAGAACATATTTCAAACTATATATAAAGCCAGCACATTGTACCTCATGATTGCATTTACATACACAACTATGATTTAATAAAAAATAAATAAATAAATGTATCATCTCAAGCAAAGGACATTTAACCTATCTGGGTAGTTTTAGTTACCAATTGTCATGCGTGACTTCTGTTTGCTTATTTTGTTGTGATGTTTGCTGAGTTTAACAATAGTGAAATATACCAAGTTATTTATTTATCCTTCCATTTTGGGTCACATCCCCTTGGTGTTTTTTAATTTTTGCTAGAGTGTTTCCTCTAAGATTTTCAGAGAGGGTTTCTTTGTGATGAACATTAATTACTAACATTAGTTTTTATTATTCACTGGTACATTTAAAGAATAGTTTAGCTGAGCTTAGAATGTTAAGTCCCAAGTTTTTACTTTAATACTGAAAATCTTCCTCTGTGGGCTCCTTGTAGATGTCACTGTTGAGAAATTTGATGTGGGCCTGATTCTTGTTCCTCTTTAGGCAATCTACTTTGTATGTAGAAGTATTCAGATTTTTCTCTTTGTCTTTGATATGCTTAAATGATATAAAAATGTAGCTAGGTAAATTTTTTCTTAAGTTTCTTATATTGTGAAGAGTACTTGTACTTTGAGGTTTTGAAACATTTTCTAATCTGAGAAATTCTGTTTTTACATTCTTTAAATATTCCACTCTTGATATTGTTCTTCTTATTCTGGGACTTCTACTATTTGAATGTTGATGTTTCTACTTTTATTTGCATGTCTCTTTTTTTTACATTTTTTTGAGACAGAGTTTCACTATGTCACCCTTGATAGAGTGCTTTGGCGTTACAGCTCACAGCAACCTCAAACTCTTGCGCTTAAGCGATTCTCTTACCTTAGCCCCAAGTGGCTGGGACTACAGGTGCCCACCACAACACCCAGCTATTTTTTTGTTGCAGTTGTTTAGTTGTTCCGGGCCGGTTTCGAACCTGCCACACTTGGTGTATGTGGCTGGCACCGTAACCACTGTGCTATAGGCTCCAAGCCTGCATGTCTCTTTTTTATATTTCAACTATACAACCCATCCTCATGCTTTCTAGAACTAATTTTCCACTACTTGGATTTATTCTATGCCTATGCTGCTATTCAATCTACTATTCAATAATCAATCTATTGAATTTTTGTTTCAGTTTTTTTTATTACATACTCAGAAATTCTTCTTGGGGCTCTTGTATGCCTTTGGATTTCTAATATCCTTTCTTATCTGTTTAAGATGCTTATTTTTCTTTCTTGTTCTGTGTGGTCTGCTTAATTTATTTTGTCTAAGTCAGATTTCTTTCATTTGTTGTTTTTCTTTTGTACCAGTGGCTTCCCCAAGAAGTCTAATGATTTTGTTCCTGAGTTCATATTCAGAGCTGTCATGCTGCAATGCAGTGGCCTTACACCTGTTCTTCTAGAATAGGTCTTGCCCCAACAGGAAATATTTTTGGTTGTCACAACCCAGGAGTAGGGAAAGAGGTGGGGGAGTATGGTACCTATATGTTAGTATATTAGAGGCCAGCGATTTGCCTAAAAATCCTACAATGTACAGATAGCTTGCAACAACAAAAACTAACCTGGTTAAAATTTCAATAGTACCAAGCTTGAGAAATCCTGTCCTAAAGGTAATAGATGCCTATGCTGGTGAGACGGACTTAAGTAAGCCCTAGCTTCTATCTTCCCTGGTAAGTTTGGCATTGGGAGTGCACAAAGAATGAGAACTCACCCCAGGGGTCACAATGCAGACTTTTACCCTGGTCTTGCTCTTTTTCAAAAATTATGAAGAAAGAGTCCCTACAAAGCAGGGTGAGGTGAGGAAGGAATGCTAAGAGACTGGTCAGTCTGCTTGACCCCACTGTTAACTGGTTCTTTACTACCCAGCTCTGGAAAGTGTCCACTTTGATGTTACCTTGGCAACCCTGGCAGTACAGAGTTGGCTACTATTTATTCTCCCTGACTGTGGTGTTGGGGTGGGCAAAGGTCCACCTTGGATAATGTTAAAGAGCAAGGGGTGCACCTAGAAATCTCTTTGAAACCCACTCTCCCTGTCTCATTCATGGCATTCAGCTATGTTGAGCTCTGGGCTTCCAGTTCTCCTTCACATCAGGACAATGCCTGTTGTTACACCTTAGGTTTTTTTCATGTGTTTATGTGAGTTTCACACAACTTATTTCTGGGTTTTCTAGCATTTCTGATGTAAGATTTAGAGGAAGGAATTGGTGAGGCTAAGCTAATCCATCATCCTGTCAGTAACTGGAACTCCTAAATTATTTCAGTTTTAAAACTGAAAGTTAAAACTGTGTCTTCGATAAAACAAAGTTAATTAAAAAACAAATAAAAGAATAATCAAGGCAAAGAAACTAAGGGAATAGGCAAAAGTTATCATTTGAGTAGTATCTGAGCATGAGTCTGCATCAATCAGAATGAGGTTCACCTTGCCTGAGACTCAAAATAACAGTGTCTTATCAAGATATAAGTTCATTTCTTCCATGCAAATGTGTGAAGTAGAGATACCTCAAGTTATCTCCTTTTGCATGACCTCCATTTCCAAGGTCACCCCAGAGCCCAACATGGTTGCTCCAGCTCTGGTCATCTTGTATATATTCCAGCCAACAGGAAGGAGAAAGGGAAAAAAGAAGAGGCAAAGAACATAGGTCTTAGTCCATTTAGTGTTGCTATAAAGGAGGAACTGAGGCAGGGTAATTTATAAATTAAAGAGGTTTATTTGGCTCACGGTTCTGCAGTTCTATAAGCATGGTGCCAGCATCTGCTTCTGGTGAGGGCTGCAGGCTGCTTCCACTCATGGCAGAATTCAAGGGGAGCAGCATGTGCAGGGATTACATGGCAGGACCGGAAGCAAGACAGAGAAGGAGGGAGGCTCTTTTTAACAACCAGCTCTCAGAGGAACTAACAGAGTGAGAACTCACTCATTCCTGAGGAAGGGCATTAATCTATTCATAGGGGATCTGTCCTCATGACTCAAACATCTCCCATTAGGTCCTGCCTCCAATACTAGGGCTCATATTTCAAAAGGAGGTTTGGAGGAAACAAATGTCCAAACTACAGCAGCATGTGATAACTGAGTTTTAAGGAAGGTGTTTTCATTTTCTACTGTAGAGTAAAAAACCACCCCCAAACTTAATGGCTTAACACAATAATTTATCATATCATGATTCTATGAGTAGCCTGCTTTACATGGTGTTGGCAGCATTCTGAGACAGTGAATAGGTCTAAAATGACCTCATCCACATCCAAGTTGGCATTTGCTTTTGGCTAGGAGCTTAGTTAAGGTCATTGCCAGAAGTCTCAGGTCTCTTTTATGAGGATTTTTCTTCCCAGTTGTTCGTATTTCCTCACAGCATGGAAGCTGCCTTTAAAAAGAATTATTCCAAGCATGAGGTCAAGAGACTGGAAATGGAAGTTGCCAAACCTCATAGTTAAAGCCTGAGCTTGGAGGTCCCAGAATGGCCCTCTTACTGTATTCTATTGGTCAAAGCATTCATGGTCCAGCACAGGGAAGGGGTGGACATGCTCTATCTCTTGATATGAAGAGTGGTATGCACATAGAGGGAGGAAGGGAAATTGAGGGGGGCCATCTTTGGAGGCTAGCACCACAGAACTTTCCTAGACATTCTTATAGGGCACCTCTGCTTTCTTTCCACTTGCCAGAACTAAGTTATATGGCCATACTTAGCTACAAGGGAGAAATGACATATTGTTTCTGAGAATTTATGTGCCTAAGTAAAAACTGAGGATTCACCCTTTATGAAAAATGAGGAATCTCTAGCACAGGGTTGAAATGAATCAACAAAACATGAATGGTCTGATGTGGCTATCAGGAACCAGAATATAAAACCAAAAGATGTTAGCTGGGTGTAGTGGACATATCTATCTTCCCAGCTACTTGGGAGGCTGAGGCAGGAGGATCACTTGAGCCCAGGAGTTTGAGGTTGCTGTGAGCTATGATAATGCTACTACATTCTGGCCCAGGCAACAAAGCAAGATCTGGTCTCAAAAACAAAACAAAATATCTATGTGGTAGAATAGACAAGGAGATCAGCAAAAAGAATGGCAAGTCGAATGTGCAGAAAAAATGGATCACTGAAGAAATACAGTTCAGATCAAATGATGAGAGATAATATTGGTAATTATATTTTATTCATCAGTTTATCGATTGATTTGTCATATACTTGTTTATTCCCCACTACAACCCAGGCATTGGGTTAAGTGCTAGGAAATGTAACAAGAATAAGACATTATCCCTATACTGTCCTCTATACTGGGGACAGATGCAAGGTGAAGGCAAAAATAAAAGACAAAACTGCCCAACCTCTTCTGCTATTCCAATTTAGGTGACCTTTCACTACTATCATATAGGGCAGAAGCAACTTCTATTCAGAAGAGTGATAAATACGCATGTGTACTCACATGCCATATGGTGGACACTTTGGTCAACAACAGACAGCATACATAGTATGTGATAGTGGTCCCGTAAGATTATAATGGAGCGAAAAACTCCTGTCACCTGGTGGCATCATGATGATTCTTATCCCATATAGGCCTACGCTAAAGTGTGTGTGTCTTAAGTTTTTTTTTTTTTTTTTTTTAGAGACAGAGTCTCACTTTTTTGCCCTCAGTAGAATGCCATGGTGTTGTAGCTCACAGCAACCTCAAACTCTTGGGCTTAAGTGATCATTTTTAGTAAAGATGGGGTCTCACTCTTGTTCAGGCTGGTCTCAAACTCCTGAACTCAAGCAATCCACCCACCTTGGCCTCCCAAAGTGCTAGGATTAAAGGCATCAGCCACTGTACTTGGCCCTTAATTAAAAAAAAAAAAGTTAAAAAAATTAAAATGTTAAAAAAAAACTTATGGAATAAAGATATTAAAAGAAAGTATTTTTATACAGATGTATGATGTGTTGGTGGGGTTTTTTTGCAGTTTTTGGCTGGGGCTGGGTTTGAACCCACCACCTCTGGCATTTGGGGCCGGTGCCCTACTCCTTTGAGCCACAGGAGCTGCCTGATGTGTTGGTGTTTTAAGTTAAGTATTATTCCATAAGTGTCAGAAACTTTTTAAAACCTCAAAAAGTTTATCAAGGAAAAAAGTTAACAGTAAGCCAAGACTAATTTATTTTATTACTTATTTATTTATTTATTTTGAGACAGATTCTTACTATGTCACCCTTGGTAGAGTTATGTGGTGTCACAGCTCACAGCAACTTCAAACTCTTGGGCTTAAGTGATTCTCTTGCCTCAGCCTCCCAAGAAGCTGGGACTACAGGTGCCTGCCACAACGCCTGGCTGTAAGGCTAATTTATTATTGAAGAAAGAATAGTATTTTTAATAAATTCACTGTAGTATAAGTATACAGTCTTTATAAAATCTATAGTACTAGACAGTTATGTTCTAGGCCTTCACATTCACTAACCACTCACCCACTGACTCACTCTATAATCTCCATTCATGTAAGAGCTCTACATAGGTATAACATTTTTTAATGTCTTCATACAGTATTTTTATTATAGCCTTTCTATGTCTCAATATGTTTAGATATACAAATACTTACCATTGTCCTGCAATTGCCTACAATATTCAGTACAGTCACAGGGAATACAGGTGTGTAGCCTATGGCTATGCCATATAGCCTAGGTATGTAGGGATAAGGCCATGAGCTGGCATGTTGTCTGGGTCCTTGAATACTTTAAGAGGCACTGAAGCAGGCACATAGTAGCTGGGTAATACTGAGATAATATTTACCTGACAAAGCTGTGGTATGACTAAAATGAAATTATGAATGCACATCCTAGGTCCTCCATCGTGACTAACAGATTACAAGTTACAGATTTTTACACATAACAGGGCTCTTAACTCAAAACTGATTTTGCTTTTCTTGAAAATATGGAGAACTTGGAATTAAAACTCTTCCCCCTTCATGTCAGGATAGAAGGGAATAAATGGGTGGGGGAAATAGGCCAACCTAGCAGGGCTGGGTGGTGGGATAATTATGTAAAGGACCAGTCTATAGTAGGTGCTCAATAAGTTAAAGTTTCCTTCTGTAGCACAATTGGTCAAGTTGGTCAAATTCAAAAAAATTTAAAACTATGGAAAATGTGGAGGAAGATGTCACTTGCTCACATCACCCATCCACAAATTCAGGGGCTCTGTTATGGGGGGTGGTGGGGTCTGTTCTCTCTGCCTCTGTCTCATTACTCCCACCATGTCTCCCAACCATGACTACCATTCCCTCAGGGGCCTGAGAAGGCAGGTTAGGTAATGACTTTAGTCTCCACACTAAGCAGGTGTCAATTAATGTGTCCTCCCAGGTGATCTGTCTGCAGAGTCTAACTGGAAACTTCAGGCAGGCTGATGGGGGAGAGTTCTGGGAAAGGGTACTGAAACCAGCACACCAGAGGCCACACAAAGGCCAGTGGTGTTTCCTTGGTTTTGTTTTTTTTTTGCTTCTGTTAGCACCACTGAGTGGGAGGGTGCCTGGGAGCTCCACAGCAGTTCATTAAATAGCCACTTCTGCTTCTCTGCCAGCCCCTTACGTCCTCAACACTCTACGGCCTTGTGAGATTTGCCAGGTGCCTCTTGGAACTCTCTTCCTGGTCCTCTCCACACTGTTCCACCCTTTATCACTCTCCTACTTTGAAACTCCTCTTCCCTTGGTGTCTGGACACTGCCATGCTTTCTGTTGCTGCTCACACTTAGGTCCTTTTGAAGGCTTTACATCCTGTGCCTGTCCTATCCACACTAGTGTTCTCCAGGTTTCCTTATAGTCAGTCCTCTTCCCTTACTCTGGGGTGGGCATGTGTTTGACATTCAATCCCATGCCTCAATCACCAATGATTTCCAAATCTGCCTTGTCAGCCCTGCACATCTCCAGAAGGGCTGCTGACTCAGGTGTCACTCAACCTAGTGTATACCAAATGTAATGTGTTATCACCTCCCCCGCCACTGTTTTTCTGCCAGCTGCTTCCTGTGTGGGTGGCTCACTACACACTTGGCAGTCCAAGCTGTAACTTCAGAACTCCCTTGACTCCTTTCTCTCGCTCACCTCCAAAGTCCTGTCAGTCCTGCATCCTTATGTTCTCTACCCATGCTCCCCTCACGTCCAACCCCATCCCGACTATCCTTCCACTGGTTAACATCCTCCCCTAGGAAACTTTCCCTGCCTCCTTGAGAAGCCCTACTGTGCAGAGCCATGGGCTGGCCCCCCTCCTGTGTAACAGAGGAATCTCGTCTTACTGTTGGTTTCTATAGTCAGCATTTAAAATGCTTTGCATGAAAACCCCATAAAGTCTAAATCATCTTGGAAGACAATTTAGACTGCTCACAGCATTGGGACAGTTGGCTATGTCTTTGGTTGAGCTGCCAGTGGAACAGTGCCTTAAATTTATCATCCATAAGATATAAAAAGAAATTTTAAAAATCTATAATCTCAACTCTAGAGCAGGGATTTTCAACCAATGTGCCATGAAAAATTTTAAAGATTATTAATTAAATTATTTTCAAAAGAAGTTCAAAGCACAGTGAGTATGTTTTCTTTTGTTTTTGATCAAGATAAGTGTGTTGTGGAAGTTTAACTATAGGTTTGAGTATGCTGTGAGACAAAAAAGGTTGAAAAACATTGCTCTTAGAGACTCACACGATAGTAGACATGCTTATCTTATGCGAGGTGTTAGGAAACAGAAGATTATATTTCATTCAACCTAGACTGGACCGTGGCAGGGTGGGGATGGGAGTGGACTTGTCTGCCTTATTTAAATTCTACCCTTCCTTTGCTTTTTTAATGCTGAACATGTAATTGCACTCACCAAAGTTATATACATGAATGGCAGCCTCCCCTCTCTTGTACTTCCATCTTCTCTTCCAGCTCTGAGCACCCTGAGGGTTGAGACATCATCTAACTCATCACTACAGTCCCAAGACTGGGCAGAGCACCTCCTACCTACAAGAGAATGTTGGTTGAACAGATAAATCATTAAACTTCTCAGACGTCTCCAGTGATGAGGAACTAGATGAAGAAATGACACATTCTGTAATTTGAACAAATGAAGTGGACCAGTGGGTCTCTGTTGGCTTACTAGAATTAATGGTAGGAAGCAGGGTTCTCACACAGTAGCAGGGCTAAATGGCCCAGAGAGGTCCAGATCAACTTATCAGCAGATAATGATATTTCTTTGAAGCCTCTCTTGTGGCTGGACCTAACTCATCGGTAGGCTCTGGCTGAGTTTCAACTGCTGGTTTGCTTGTGCCTCTCTTCCCTAATCCAGGTTTAACAAGTCGAGCCCCATTAAGAAAGGCAGGGCAGTTATCCTTTAAGTGAGCAAAGTGACTCTTCACAGAAGGACTGATTTTAATAACCCAGTGCAAGACCCCCTTTAAGGTACAGAATGATTCTGGCACATCAGTTAAGTGTTACACAAAACAGACCTGAGTATTCAAAAATCAAAGGCATGTTTCATTCATGTGAAAAGGGATCAGTAAGCTGCATGAAACTGGGGTGTGTAAAAGTCTCTGGGGCTTCAGTCCACAGCAGGAAAAGCTCACAGCAGATTGGGCACAGGGGGAGGCAGCCTTAGCTGCCCATAACTCAGAGATAGAAGGCAGTGATCTTCCCGCACAGCCTCTGTTTCATGTGCGGGCTTCTGCCTCTGATCTTTTGGCAGTTGCCTAATTGCCAATGACTGTTTCTGTGGACACAAGGGCCTGCTGAATGTGTAAGGCCTGTGTTTTTCCAGGAGAGACTTTTTTCTTTGCACATAAGCCAAAGATTCCTTCATACGCAAATTCTTTCTTACACAGGTCATCAAATTCTTACTTGGGGAACATTAATGCTGAGTTCAATGTACACAGCCAAATATATACAGAATATATAAAATCTGGTAACCAGTGGGGATGCTGGATGGCAAGAACAACAATGCCATATGCATGTCTTGAATTTCTTTCATGCATGCACTCTTAACCCAGTATTGGGTAAATAAGCTGTTTTCTGAGGGTGGAGATGGCTTTACTTTCAGTCAGCCACACCCTTTGCCCCAACCTCTGCTGTAACTGAAGGCAAACATTTGGGAGTTTTTGAACAAAGATTTAAACCCATTACTCCAACAAGGTCAAAGTCTAGCCTGATCAGCGTAGCAGGCTGCCCCATTTGGGAAACCAATCACATAGTTGGACTGAACTTCATTTAAAAAAAAAGAGATGCTATAATAGAGGGATGGTAAATAGGTTTCACAAGGAAGCCACTTTGGTTAATCATATTAATCGGTGATATTTATTGAGCCCTTGCTATTTGGCTCACACAAATTGATTCAATTAGCCCAGTGAATAGGTACTATTATTACCTAATTTTTACAAGCAGATTGTGGAATCAGGATTTGAGGACAGGCAGTTTGATTACGGAGTCCTTGCTCTAGACCAGCGGTTCTCAGCCTGTGGGTCGCGACCCAGAGAAACTGTATTAAAAGGCCACAGCATTAGGAAGGTTGAGAACTACTTCTCTAGACAGTCCCATGCTCCTGCTTCCCAGCTGATGAGTTATGGCTGTCTGAGCTTGGAGTTAAAGAACCTGAGGACAAATTCAGGGTCAGCACCATAGGCAGCCCTGAGTAGGGAGCAGCCAAGGGGATACAGACACAGAATGGAAGCACATGTATGTGTATTTGCTGTCTCTGACTTTAAATGAAAAGGTCCTACAACATCTGTCTATCAGAACTGTGCCTGTCTCATAATCTCTACAAATATTTACTCCTAGACTTTTCTAACATCTGACACTGATTAAGGTAATTAGAATAACTCTCCCTGAAGGCAGAGCAGGTAATAAATCACTAACAGCCTCCTGTTTCATTTTCAGATCAACATTTCTGTATTTCAGGTCTTAAACTCATTGTTGATACTGAGATTTCTACTCTGGGACTCAGTGCTATTGCCGTCATCTTAAAATGCAAGCAGTATGTTAGCTGGCTTAGGAGAGAGCTCTCCCTAGGACATGTGACCCCCTTTTACTTCCACAGGGCCATTCAAGAGAAAGGCAGCCTGTTCAGCTTTGGGGTAGACTGGGAGATGACCCGCCAAGCTCATCTCTGCCACATGGCAGACAGGCAGTGGCAAAGCTGAGGGCTGGTTAAAGATGAAAATCAGCATATGTCTTTAAACCCCAAATAGGCTAGACATGGAATAAAATCAGGCTGTGGGCAAATGTGAATAAAAATGGAGATTAAAATCAATCTTATTTTTATGTGTGTAACATTACAATCAGATATGTAAAAGTACAATTGGACAATAGGAAAGAAACTTATTTAACTTAAAGATAAACATATGATTGACATAAGTTTTATCTGATGCCAATTACAACCGGTACCTTGAAAAAAAAACAAGGGTTTTGAGTTCATGTTAACTCATGTGTTAGTAGAGATGCTCGATCTTTCAGAAGCAGTTGACTATCAGCTTCCTGAGGACAAACATGTATAATAATTTTGAAATTGTTCTCAATGACTTTATAACTTATACCACTTTCATATACATTGTCCAGTTCAGTGGTTCTAACCTGGGGGCAATTTTGCCCTGTAGGGATTGTCCTGGAGACAGTTTTGGTTGTCATGACCAGGGGGATATTACTGGCGTCTAGTAGGCAGAAACCAGAGATACTGCTAAACATCCCACAATACCTGGGACAGCCCCTCACAATGAAGAATTATCCAGCTCAAAATATCAATAGTGCCTTGGTTGAGAACCTCTGGACCAGTTTGATGTTTACATACATAAAGGGAGCAAAGCTAAATTTGATTGTTTAGTATGGGGCAGATACTATTCTAGGGGAATTACCTCATTTGCTTATTCACAGCAAACCTATGAGGTAGGTACTGTCTTTACTCCTGCATAAGCCTTCAGGGGTGGGTGAGACAGCGAGGAGGTTCTATGCTCTACTGAACAGATGAAACGGTTGAGATTCAGTTTATTAGTGAAAGGCTCTTGGCTCTCTCCTTTGTTGATAACACCATTGCCAATGCATTTTCAGGACAGCAGTTCTAAGTTAAGTCACACTGGGGCTCCTTGATTCTTGCAGGATCAGCCACCTGGAAAAGAGATGAAAAATCCCAGCACCAAACTACTGTGGGACCCAAGGAAGCTGTGCAGCACCCGGACTTTAGTCTGGGGACTTCAGTGCTTTGCTTTGGGAGAAGTGAGGCTGTTGCATACTTTTGAGGCCCTGGGCAGGAGATTGACATACCCAGCTGGGATAGGAACCTGAAGTGTGGCTTTCTGAGCAGTTATCCAAAGAGCACCTCTGATCGGAGTATCCTCATGGGAACAGGAGGCAGGGCCAGTGGGGAGTGAAAGGAAGCTACAGAGGGAGAAAGTGAAACATCAGGGTTGGTGGAGTCACCAGTGAGCATAAGTGAGAAGCAACATCTGAGGCTGGTAGAGAAGAGCTTTTCCTATATAAACCTTAAATAAAATGGCCTTTTGGGCGGTGCCTGTGGCTCATCGAGTAGGTGAGCCCCATATACTGAAGGTGGCAGGTTCAAACCTGGCCTTGGCCAAACTGCAAAAAACAGAAAAATAGCCAGGCATTGTGGCGGGCGCCTGTAGTCCCAGCTACTCGGGAGGCTGAGGCAAGAGAATCACCTAAGCTCAGGAGATGGAGGTTGCTGTGAGCTGTGTGACGCCACGGCACTCTACCCAGGGTGATAAAGTGAGACTCTGTCTCTATAAAAAAAATAAATAAATAAAATGGCCTTTTGTGCCAATTTTCTCTGCACAGGGGCTCTATGAGCAGGGCAGGGTGAGGGAGATTGGAAAGTGCTCCAAGGGGCCTAGAGCCCTGTGGGAAGTGGGAGCCAGTAACGATCTACTGCTCAAGGGGAGACCATGCCTAGCCAGCAAGAAAGAAGAGTAGGGGGCTAGTTTCCAAAGGGAGTACTTTGGCATCCTCAAAAACCCGAAAACTGGCTCTAAGAGGCTGGGATCTAAAAGTTCTCATATCTTAGCAAATGGACCTCAAATTTCAGCTTGCACTGGAACCACCTGGAAGGCTTGTTATAGCACGAGTTTCTCCGACATTTTCTGATACAGGTTTGGGGAGGGACAGATAATCTGCATTTCTAATGAGTTTCCAAGTCATGCAGATGTTACAGGTTCACAGACCACATTTTGAGAACCACTGGCCTAGAAGCATCCCAACTGAGTCAGGCTACTCCACCCTCCCAAAGATCTGTGATCATTTCTTAACTATAAAAGGTATTATTATTCCACCTTTCTCATATACAGTGTTCCTAACAGGATTCACTGTTTAAAGTGCAGCAAATTCACCAAACCTCCACTCAAGTTATATTAAAAATGTGAATACAAACTTCATCCCAGCATCCAATATGAAAGATTTTGAATCCAACATATTTTAATTCATTCACACCACTCCTTGCCTCCATTAATATAAATGATGGGGAGTTAGCCAGACTTAAAATTTATCATGCGTGGCTTGAGAGCCATTACCAGCACTTGGAAAACACTTTAATGCCTTTGACCCTATTGGGAGATGTTAGACTTGTGAGTAAAAATGTTGAGTTTCAGGTTGCTGTGAAATTTTTTGCCATGACATCCTGACTACAAATTTGATTTGCCAGAGTAAATTTCTTAATTGTTCTGGAGTCTGTATCTGAAATCCAAATTGGTAGCTTGGTTCTGGTAATCTATATAATATACATCTAGATTGTCACTACTCGCCCCCCACCCTATTTAAAACTGACTCTTTAAAGCTTGATATTAATTTCCCACCAACTTTGGCCCTATGGGCTGACAGTAAAAATCCAACTTTTGGTCAACAAATGAAATAAACTGTTTTCAAGACACATATGGAGTAAATATGGATGGTAAAGAGGTGCTACTTTTACAGTCTCTTTTCTGACCATCCATTTCACAACGGAATTATTTACAGAAACTGGCTTCTCTATTACTCAGATGGTGGAGACGGATGGGCCCATTCACTTGCCCTGATGTGTTCACTCTCGTGTGACTCATTACTGCAAATAAAGGTGTTGGCCAAAACCCCTCTGAAGCAGCTGAAAACTATCCCATTATGTAGCACCCAATCAAGGACCTTCTTTTTGTTTCCAGTCCTTTGCTTGACTCTCACCACATGGAAGTATTTTGAAAACTGGTTCTGTGGGCTTCATGAAACTATTCTGGGACTCCAGCGCCCGACAACAGAGCTCACTTTGATGTCAGCGGTGAATGGTTGCTCCAGGGCAGCGTGTTCTCTAATTCTACCTCCTTCCTTCCTCCCCATCACCTTTTGGAGGTTTTCCCAAATAGCCTTTTTTTGCAAAACCCTACAGTTTCTGCACTTGGTCTTAGTTTCCAAACTCTCTTCCAAAGGAAACTCAGGGTTTGCCTTTCCTAACTTTTGCCTGATGAAGTTGTACAGAACAGGGCTAATCCTGGCAGTGCTGTTAATAAGGTGTATATGGTGATGATGATGATTATCATCTAAAATAACAGTAAACGTTTGTGAACTCCTGTTATGTGCCAGGGACTGTGGTAAGCCCTTTAGATGCATATCTCATGTAATCTTAAAATAGCCAGTAGGCATTGGTACTATTATTATCCCTATTTTGAAGATGGGAAAACAAAAAGAACAAAGAATATATGCTATAATTGGGTGACAGATTACAGGAAGAGACTGAAATAAGGTTTAGCTGTATTCCTAACCATTTAGTCACCAAGTTTAGGTTTTTAAAAACAACTTATTACAGAATAATTTGCATTCATAAAAGAGAAAAGTCCTAAGTGAATACAGCTTAATAAATTTTCACAAAATGGCCATACCCAGTGTAATCAACACTCAGGTCAACAAAATATTACCTGTATCCTAGAATCTCACCCTTTGCATCCTCTTAGCCATTAACCATACACCCTGCATAGGGAACTATCATCACAATAGTTTCTTATGTCATAGACTAATTTTGCCCATTTTTGAACTTACAGAGAACGAATACAGTGCATATTCTTTTGGGCTTAACATTTTTTGCCCAATATAGTGTTTGTGACATTATCTATGATGCTATATGTAGCAACAATTCATTTTTCATTGCTATATATTATTCCATTATACATACTATGAACATACAATTTATTCTATTGTTAATGGGCAAGGGTTATTTACAACCTGAGGCTATTATAGAGAATGCTGCTAGAAACATTTTTGTACACACCTACTGGTAACGTATGTGTACACATTTCTGCTGGACATACAGCTGGGAATGAAACCACTGTTCAGCTCACAGATACTGTCGATAGTTCAGTGCTTTTACAAACTGACAAATGCCTTGAAGGGTATAATGCACTGAATTATGTTCCCCCCAAATTTACATGTTGCAGCCCTAGTATGATGGTATTTGGAGATAGGGCTTATAGGGAGATAATTAAGGTTAAATGAGGTCACAGAGTAGGACTTTAATCTGATAGGACTCTTGTCCTTAGAAGAGGCCTCCAAGCTGTGCACGCACCAAGGAAAAGCCATGTGTGCACTCGGTGAGAAGGTAGTCACCAGCAGGCAGGCAGGGAGGCTCATTCCTGTCATTTAAGCCGGTCTGTGGTAATCCGTTTTAACATTGTTAGCAGAGTCAAGGGGGAAAACGGTAATGAAGTTGAGCTCACCTCAATGTGCTTCCTTTCTATTTGGGATCTTGGCAGCTCCAGTCCCAGTGTCTTGGCAACAATGAGCTCACAGTTTTGTCTCCTCAGCCCTTTGAGTCTGCCAAAGCTCATGTCAGGGTCACAGCCTCATAATGGCTTTTGCTATGACTTTTTGTGCCACTTCCAACCTGGTAAAAGCCTTGAGGGGAGAAAGTGCTTCTAGATGGCCTGTAAAAAGTTACTCTATCATTATTGGAAATGAAAATCTAATTCGTAGTCTTAAAAAACAAGTAATCTTAAATATTAAAAAAAATAAAACTAATACGACTAACTTGTCAACTGTGGCTGCCCCCCCCATTTTTTTTCTTTAAACACTTCACTGCCATTTTCAAAAAAAATTTTTCCAATACCTATTCAAAGGTAGTATCCGCTCATTTCTAAAATATCAACCTGAAGAATTTCTCCCCTTGAGGATGTGTCAATTTGGAACCCACACTTTCTACAACTTATAAACTTAGAATTTCTTGGATGGTTAAAAAGGTAACTTCCCTTACAATGACCAGAATGGCCTAGAATGGTTTTCCAAAAGAGGTATTTATCCATAAGAAAAACAGCAACTTAGTGGCACTTGAATTAAAAAAAAATTGTCACATTTGGTGATTGAAAAATACAATCATGGGTAAAACCAAAACATAGCTAAGTGAGAAGGCCTGGTTTCGAAGTCCTTGTTGGTGCTAAGACACTAGGAGCTACCTAGTCCCTCAGTTTCTTTTACTGTGTAAAGATAATAATCACACTTATGAAGTGTTTCCAGAGCTCCAGAGTGTGGTTCATCATTTTGTCCTGGGAACTCCCTCACCATTAATGAGGGAGTTGATCCTGAGCAGTGATGTAGCTCTGTCCTGCGACTAGATGGCGTGACTCAGCTCCTCACTGGATCCTGTGCTCCATCAGGCAGAGACTAGGTCTTACTTCCTTTTTATCCTCACACAGTGCCTCATCCTAAATGATAGAGTCCTTGTGCTGAGGGCTCAGCAAGCATGCTGCCTGTATCTTCCCTGCACATTCACTGAAACGGTGAGCCACATGTTGCCAGCACAACTTCATCGCTGATGCAGCTGGTAAGGGAAATTGCCACGTAATGTTGGGTAGTCAAGGTACCCTAGAAACTCCTTAAACACCCCACAAAGTACAGCATGATTTTATAGTCAATCTTTATGCAGTATCAAACAACTGGCATAGCACAGATCAGGGCATTCAAACTTCTCAGCCTTTGTAATATCCAATTGAGCCCCTGAAGAAAAGGCTAATTCCCTTGCAGACGGACCTACATTCTGTTTTTACTATGAAGCCTTTATGACTTTTACAACATGTTAGAGTTTACTGTGAAGAACATGAAGTGAGGTTGAGTTCTCAAGTCAATGACTAGTCTGGATCCCTAGAACAGTCTCAATACCCATTAGCGTGGGATCTTAAAAAGCTTTGAATACTTGGTTTCACCCAGCTTCTCAACCTTCTTTTGTCACTGGAGCTTGATTCCTGTTGGTATGTAATACATACTAATACTCTGTGGCACATTTTCGGTGTGACATGCTGGAAATGCAGCCTTAGAACATTACTCAAAGCTTTTCTGGTGGGCTGCAGTGGCTCATGTCTATAATCCTAGCACTCTGGGGGGCTGAGGCCAGAAAATCCCTTGAGCTCCGGTTTAAGACCAGCCTAAGAGTGAGACCCTGTCTCTACTAAAAATATAAAAATTAGATGGGTGTGGTGGCAGGTGCCTATAGTCCCGGGTATTCAGGAGGCTGAGGCAGAAGGATAACTTGAGCCCAGGAGTTTGAGGTTGTAGCAAGCTACCATGATACCACTGCATTCTAATCGATAGAGACGATTGTCTCAAAAAAAAAAAAAATAGCTTTGCTGACTCTTACTTTATTAATAACCCTTAATACATACATTAAGGCAGAGCAGTTGAGAACAATTACAAATGAGTAAGGAAGGCTGTCCGGTTAAAAGAAAATGGAAAGCTAATATCCTGACAGGTATGGAAGGGACAGGCAATGATGAAGCATCCATGGAGTTATATTCAGACATTTAATAAATATTTTTGCATGGTATGATCATAGAGCTATAAAGTAGCCCAGCAACTGAGTCTATGAGAAAAGGTGACAAGGTAGGAACACATTTATTATATTTCACCAAGATTAAAATTACAAAAGGCAAGATTTAATTGGGTGTGAAAAGGCAAGATTTAATTGTTGGGAAAATTCATCTTCTACAGTACCAGTCAAGACAGCTATCACTTTGTCGGCCACCATCTCAGCTTCCTGGGGTCCTTCTTTCCTCCATGTACTGCTCAGAACCAGCTACCTCAACAAAAACCAAGCTGACCAAATCAAATGAATTCTTTACATCCTCCAAATTTCAAAAGAATCTTGAAAATTGTTAGCCAGAAGGTATCATGGGAAAGTTACCCCCAAGCATTCTCTTTATGGAGTAAGTTCTTCCAATGAGTCTATTTCAAGCTACTGACATAAATAAAAATTTATCCTTTAGGTCATTATCCATCTGTGAATCAAACTGCATTACAGTTCATGTTGTTGGCATCCCTCCCATGGCTTGAGGTTCACAGATCCAGGTTGTTTACTTAGTCATCAATTTTTTTGTTGCTTTAGAGAGAGAACATTCAAAGGAATTATTCACAGGAGTAGTCGTCCTCAATCCCTTCTGCTTTCCATTGCATGGAATATATCACTTGTTCTCTTTAAATACTCATCTTTTCAAACCTCATTCATTGTACTTAGACAATTTTAACCTGGGGATGATGTTCATGGACTGCAGTTCCTGGAAGAGTAGCTTGCAGGCATAGGGAATGCGGAGGGAAGAAACGTGGCACGATGACTTGCAGTAATGGCACCTGAAATCCAAGTTGGCACGTGTTAGAGGAACAACAGCTCGGAAACAAAGGTCTGCACACAAGAAGTGAGAACTGTCTCTACAAAATTCTATTTTCATTCCATAAAATTATTTTCCTATTCCTAAATGTTCAGTCACACTGCCAAATTTGTACATATGTGCCCCCAAAATAAAAAGAAACATCCAAGGAAGCAAAAGAAAATAATAAAACAAATACTCCTCCCTTTAGTGTTAACAGCATGCAACTTGAATCAACTGCTAACAAATTTCTAGACTTTTCTTAAAATGAAAAACATATACCCATATATTTGTTTTGAAGGGGCCATAGAAATCCAAATCAGAAATTTACTTGAATTTAGATATTTTTCGTTGTTTCAAGAGTTTTAAACTGATTCAATAGATCTCTATGTATTTGATATGATTCTGGACAAGACACACAATTATAATTTACTTTCTGTCATTGAGATATTTAAAATCTCATGAAAATGACAAGATTTTTGAATAGAAGGGTGATGTCCAATCAAATGCTAATTTTTCCAGTGCTCTTTGGGCTTGGTTATTTCTATTGGTATCTGAAGCTATTGTACTTACATTGTGCAGTCCCTTGTGCAAAACTAAGGAATGTGTGTGTGCACGAGCATACATTCCCACTTAGTCCTTACAACAGCCCTTGTTTTTAACCAATATGGCTCTTATTTCAACAAGGATTTTCTTTTTTCAGGAAGACGCAGTGAACTGAACTTAATAAATGGCTACAACTGAAGAAGGGTCCCTGAGGAGAAAGTGAATTATTCTTTCAGGTTTGGGACCAAAATAGGACCTGACACTATTCCTTAGGGGTCTAGGTTGCTAGAACACTTTACAGGTAGAAAACTAGGTCCTCCCAGTTAATGGGGGGAAATGAGTGAAAGAATAGCAACTGAGGCTTAGAAGAGCTGGTGCTGATCAGGAGGTAGAGGGAGATTCCTTGGTGAACAAATGACTAGCCATTCTGGAGGGTAGTAAGACAGTATATGCACAAAATGTAAATGTGCACATTCTTCAAGTAATCACAAAAGTGGCAAAGATGTGTGCACAAGAATGGCTGAAGCCATATTATTTACAAAAAGCATAAAGCAAGAGACTGTGTGGATGCGCACTAGGCAAGGGTTTCCATGACTGTAGAACATTTAGATAGAAGGATGTTATGCAGCTGTCACACGTGATCATGTAGATTTGTATTTATTACAATGTAAGGTGTCTAGGCCACCCTGTGAAGTGAGAAAGGCAGTTTGCTGAACAGCACAGAAATGGTCCAAAGGGGGCCCCATGATGGGTATCAGCAAGTGTACAGAACTCCCAAAATCATATGTAAAATTAAAAAAATTTTTTGTGTGTGCATATTTGTATTTTTCTGCTATTATCAGTCATGAAAGGGTTGTGAACAAAGAAGAAAAAGAAATTTTAAAAACTACTGGCAATCGGAAATGTCTTAAAGAAAAGTCACATGACTGTCACTTTTTCTTTGTGTTTTTTGTAACTTTACAATGAGCAGGGATCACTTCTGTAATCAGCAAAATTAAGTTTTTATTATTTTAGAAAATAAAAGTAAGCATAGCAGGTAAGAATTTGAATGTTGTGGTGAATAACCATGTAAATATAGAATTTCTTGAGAAGATAATGGGAGAAGACAGACCATCACAGACACCAGGGGACTCTGGGTGCTTAAAACTGTAGAGTACTTGATCTACTAACAGTAATAATATAAACACGGTGAGTTACTTTTTCTTAAAAGATTATCTGAAGACCTCTTTAATGCATCAGAATTTAAGAATTATGTTTTTAATGTGCCTGAGTTGATCTAATTTATTCAGCATTCATGTTCATGCTTTAATCAAATTAGGGAAATGGATGTAACTGGGGTAATTTCTTGCTGGTTCTTCTGTCTAGTAAATTACTCTATGAGTATAATCCAAGCCAATCTATTTAAAATTTCCATATATGCTGATTCATAATCCAGAAACTCCATCAGTCTTCTCAATTATTATTTTTTTCTTTTGAGATAGAGTCTCACTCTGTTGCCTGGGCTAGAGTGCTGTGGCCTCAGCTCAGCTTACAGTAACCTCAAACTCCTGGGGTTAAGCAATTCTCCTGGTTCAGCCTCCTGAACCCAGTTCAGCTGGGACTACAGGTGCCTACCATGACATCTTGCTAATTTTTCTAGTTTTAGTAGAGACAGGGTCTCACTCTGGCTCAGGCTGGTCTCGAACTCCTAAGCTCAAGAGATCTTTCCGTCTCGACCTCCTAGAGTGCTAGGATTATAGGTGTGAGCCACCGTGCCTGGCCAGTCTTCTCTGTTATTGAATGTTTTCCATCATTTACAATGTTTCAACTGTATGTGTGTGTTTGTCTGATCCCCTGTCTGAACAATTTCCAAAAGTAAAAACTTGACCTGAATAACAATAAAACAAACTCATTTTTTAGGACAAAGTGAAAGGTAGTGGCTTTTTATCAGCTGTGGCTTCACAAGAGAAGTGATTGTCCAGTGAAACATCCTCTATGAGCTAATTATCTTAATAGGGATTTTCTTTTCCCTGCAGCTCTCCTTATGGACCTCTCTTTTGTGACTTATGCCCCTGGTGTCTTCTGCAGAACAACAGTCTTGCTGTAAACATCCCCATAGCAATGCCTTACTAATGTGCAAATCACTGACAAAAGGCCAGCTTCAAGGTTCTGAACCGCTCTAATTACTCGGCCTTCATTGTGCGACTCATTAAAGAGCGACTTCCTCTGACAAGCGCCCATACTCCCTCCCACACAACACAGCACACATGATCAGGTAATGATGGGAAAAATGACAGCATCATTATGTTCCTTGGCCAGAAGCAGCACACGAGGAGGCGGCTAGACTACCAGAATGGATTAGGATTTTTTTCTGTTGGCAACAAGGGTATAAGTAGGCCACTCAAAATCAGACATTCGGTATATTAAGGTCTGTTTAATTACAGTAAAGATCCTCAAACCGTATAACCTGATTTAGTCCTTTCAAAGGATTTCAAATACAATACAAACCGAACACATGGATTTCAAAACAGGCACTGCCATCAGATAATCTCTAACTGAGACAGAAATGAAAGCAGGAAAGACATACATTTAACAGTAATGTCGGGAGATAAATCACAGCTCACATTAGTTTCCCTGCATGTCCAGGAGAGGAGAAGGGAAGGTTTTCAAAGTGTACAAGTGAATCTGGTTTACTGTTTTTTCTTTGGAGGTGGGAGAAGGAAGGACGAATGCAGGGAGAAGAAAAGGAAACTCTTTTTGAAGTTTCATGACCTCTATTTTTAATGCAATGACTCTTCTGTATCATCCTTTCAAAGTAAATTACTAAAAAATCCTTGTGCCAAATTTAAAAATTTAAGCATAGTGTAACTAGGTTCCAGGCATGTTTCGATTACACTATTTCTTTTCTTTCTTTCTGTTTTTTTCTTTTCTTTTCTTTTCTTTTTTTTGATCGTACAGCCCAGACTATAAAAAGCAAGCTCAATATGCATTTCAAAAGATGCATAGACACCTCAACACGGAAGCAAACTCTCATCTTATAGATACAAGAAAGAGTCAGGCTCATTCTTAGAATCATGTCATCCTAGCTCGGTGCTCATAAGTAGGGTACCAGCCTCATACACAAGGATGGCAGGTTCGAGCCCGGCCCAAGCCTGCTGAACAACAATGACACCTGCGACCAAAAAATAGCCAGGCGTTGTGGCTGACACCTGTAGTCCCAGCTACTTACAAGGCTGAAGCAATAGAATCACTTAAGACCAAGAGTTGGAAGTTGCTGTGAGCTGTGACACCACGGCACTCTACTGAGGGTGACACAGTGAGACACTGTCTCCAAAAAAAAAAAAGAATCATGTCATCCCATCTCTGTAACCTTATGGAAAAGAATGAACTGTAAATGGCCCCCCTTTCTGGTAGTTTTAAAAATGAAATGATTTATTCCTAACAGGACTCATCAACTCTTTGACATCAAAATCATAAAATAATTGGTTAAAAGGTTTTGTCATTTGGCCCAGCGCCCGTAGCTCAGTGGTTATGGGGCCAGCCACATACAACCAGCCTGGGCCTGCTAAATAGCAATGACAACAACAAAAATAGCCAGGTGCTGTGGTGGGCACCTGTAGTCCCAGCTACCTGGGAGGCTGAGGCAAGAGAATTACTTAAGCCCAAGAGTTTGAGGTTTATGTGAGCTGTGACACCACAGCACTCTACCAAGGGTGACATAGTGAGACTTTGTCTTAAAAAAAATTAAAAAGAAATGTTTTGTCATTTAACTAGCAAGATATATATACCCTATTCTAAGAAGCCCACTTGTTCTGATTCTTGACTGGCTTTATACAACCAAGAAACTAGCAGCTCAGGATAGCAAGAAGTTGGTACTCTGTCTGGAAGGAAGCTTCAAGGGGGGACTCAGTTGGGAACAGGTGGCCCGTATATTCCTCAAACCTCAGCAAAACTGCAATTTGGGCCTAACTATGTCTCCCTTGGAAAAAGACACTCTGGGGACAAGGCTCTAGGTGAAGGGTGATGGGGGCACTGTTCCCCATTCCAGTAGCACCTACCTTAGATCTTGCCTCTGACAGAAAAGTAAGTAGAGACTGGGGAACTATGGGCTTTTTTGCTCACAGGAGTATTTTAGGGCGTAGGATCATGACCAACCCTAAACAGAGCCTTTTGTTCTTTGGTGGTGGAAGAGTGGAATCATTACCAATAGGAAAGGTATGACTACACAAATGAAAACAAAAAATATATCACATCTTTTAAGCTGGACTTTGTGTACCTAATTGTACATGAAAATTATAAACTTTATGAATTATATAATTTACTTATTGGAGATCCTATAAATGAAGGTGTCATTTAGCAAGTATTTTTTATGAAGCATCTACTAGGACTCAGGCTAGAGAAGTGGAGTAAACACAATAGATATGATCAGAAAGAACTAGAAGATCAGCGCCCTTTGAGCAGCCATATACCTGTCTTGTTCTCTGCTGTATTTCTGGGGCCCAGAACAGTGTCTGGCAATTAGTAGCTACTCACGAAATGGTTGTTGAATAAAAAATTCAGACATTCCATGCACTCATGGAATTTATAGGCCAAGTGTGAAACTGCTTGCCATGCAGAGAGAGGATGGAGTTGGGGTACAGAACTTGGTCCTAGTATAGTCACCAATTTGTTGTAAGACCTGTGGAAGCATCCCTGGCTCTTTAGGTTTGAAGTTACAAATCAGGGCGTTTGATACAATCTTCTCTAAAGAGTGTCTTTAGCATTCTGTGATTCTAACATCCCACAATGCTTCTGCTAGAATTTTTTAATAGGCATTTAGTGTCATAAAAGGTACCTGAAATAACAAGATAAAGTTTGTGTTCTTTTGGAGCCTTAACTTTAGTAGTGTTAGATCATTATGCAGACAAATGATGACACATACATGCAAAATCCCCAAGTACAGGAATGAATGCATGGGGAAGGCATGTTAGCGATCACAGACAATGGAGAATATGTGGGTATGATTCAGGGTCAATTCTTGAGCCCTCATTTAAGAGAAAAAGGGTGTGATATGAGAGACATATGGTATCCACTTACCAGCCAGAATACCCCAGAAGTCCACACTGCCCACAGACATCAACCTCAAAGGCATCACTTGAAATCATTAGTCTCTCTAGCAAAAGCATACTAGCTCCATAACCAATTAAACAGTCACGTTCCATTTCTCCAAGACGCAAGCCACCATCACGAGATCGACCTTCAGTGGGTTGCCTTTGAAAAAAGTTATTAGACAAATGGGTTTTATTACATTAAACAAAAAGATGGTATTACATACTTGCAAAGAGCACGAGGCTTGGGAGCAGGGTTTACTTGAATCCAAATCTCTTACTAGACAGTGATCATGAACATGCTGCTTCACCTCATTCGTCAAGGCACATACGCATACCTATGCTACAGAGCTTCAAGTGAGAAAGGATGTAACACTAGTGGTTGTTATTGTTAAATGAAAATAATATATAATTATATAATACTATAAGATGTAATAACATGTAATATTAATACCAATGTATATAAACACAAACACAAGTGCTAACATTACTATTGCCATCACTATCATTATTATTAGAACAGTAAAGTTCAAAATCAGGAAATAATGTCTTTGAATATTTTCAGAGATGTCAATTACTCTGTTATTTAAAAGCAGAAAAACTAACCTGAACAAACTGAGGAAATCTGGGTGTCTCCATAGATACAACCAGGGCTCCAGAATCTGTCAACCCCTGGAATGGATTCTCTATGGTTTATGTATATGCTGGGCTTGAGAATACTTTAAATCGGTAATAATTCAGGACCCAGAGATGAAGGTAAAATTAGAGAATTGTGACAACTTAGGCAACGCCATCTAGGTTGCCCCTCTGAGCGCACTCTCTATTTTGGGAGAAAAAAAAAAGTGAGCTCCCTGTCTGGCTTATTTTGGAGTGCTATGTCCTAGAGGTCCCCTTTTAGCAGGGATAAGCCATAAATTCCTTATTTAGTTTATTCCATAGCATCTTTTAATCTTTGTTTTTCTTGCCAGTTTTACTAAAGAATTAAGGCGGCGAACATGGTACATGCCAACACATTCTGAAATTGTAATATTTTTTAAACACTGTGGATAAAAATTGCAATAGGAGATCAAGTAAGTTGGAGATTATTTGTTGAAAGAAAATCTAAACATGAAAGACTTGTAAATATTATATGTTTAAATGAAGACATTATAATGGAAACTTTACGAGTGAGGACAAATATCTATACGTTTGTATCTGCCTGCAGAACCCATGGGTAGGTGCTCCCTCCACTTGAGCTCCCTGAGCAAGGGGAAGGGGGTCAGACAACATGAATGCAGAATACAATGCTTAAACTTTAAACCAGCTGAGATAATTGACTACAAACAAATGCTCTTCAGGCAGTCTTCATATGGAAGACACAAAAGTAATGCCAAAGTAATAACTTCTTTTACACAACAAAGTGAAATATAGGCAATAATTACTTTGACATTTATGTTACTCTGAAATACATAGTTTCTGTATGTTGTAATTGACACGGCAGTTTAGGAGGGAATAGGATTTAGGACAGAAACACACCTAACCCAAATAAAGTCTCATTGCTGAGGTAATTATTGTGTTAAACACCTCAACTTCTCTTCCCTCTGCTGTAATCTGAAGCCCAGATATGTGTATCATTTCAACAGACATGTGAGCAAAATGCTCAGTTTTCAATGGTCAAGGGATGGAGTCATCTAAACCTCTCTCTTGGTTTAAAAAAAAGAAAAAAATCCTAAACACTAGCTGCTTCATTTCCTGCTTCCCATGTTGTTACATCCAAGTGGTTCTCGGTGAAAGCAGGGAGGGAAGCGGATAGTTACTGAGCATAGCCAACAGATCGCCACTCTATACATTCTATTTTCAAATACCTGACGGTCACCTGTACCCTGTGAAGCAGGTATTGCCATCTCCACTTTATATATGAGAAAAAGTGAAGCTGAGAGAAACTATGTGGTCTGTCCAAGGCTCACAATAGTGCTAAAAGGTGGAGACAAGCTCACATCTGTGCCTATATGACTCCAAGGCCTGGGTTTCCTCCCCTAGCCCAGTTATGTTCCTACTGACATACTGAGCCGGTACCTCTTTGTCGTGGAGGGCATACCTGCAGCATCCCTGGCCTCTACACAAAAGTTTATGATGCCATTAACTCCCTCCCCAGCCCCAAGTTGGGACATCTGAAAGTGTCTCCAAATGTTATCAAATGTCCTCCGGGAGGCAAAATTGCCTCTAGTTGAGAACTACTAATGTAGACTATTCTTCTCCAACTGGAAAAAGTAGTACTAAGAACAAGTGAAACTCAGTATTTCTGATTCTTTCCCAAACATAGTCATCCATTCATCAACACACAGACATTGTGCTTGGAATTACACTGGTGATTAGGGCAGATTGGACCCTACCCCACTAAGGCTTACCCAAATAAGCCTGCAAGTACAGGTGCTTTTGTTCCAGTAACATTAGTTTCTTAAAAAGTACAACTGTAGTTTGGGATAATAATGTACGCATGTGTGTTCAAATGGGTGCATGCAGGTATACTGGTATGTGTGTGGGTATACATGTATGTACGTTATATATGTGAACCTTTCTGAATAGAATCATATTTGCAAACATTTACACAGTAGTTCACTGATAAGATCTATGGTAGGTTTGTTCTTGTACCTATGAAATAATTTTTAAGTGGCTGCTAAATTTTTATATTAATCACACATGTAGATTTTTTCTTAACACCTAATACTCAAAATACTTTTGACATTTGTAGAAAACAGAAACTTTATTGAGTCTGAATTTTATTCTAGCTGGAAAGTAAAGGTAGACATGACTGCATTACGAATTTTTTTTTGTAAATGCTCTTCTCTTACCTGGTAAGGACAGCTCGTGGGCCCCGGGCCCGGGCATGCATTTTATCCAGCACCATGTGTTTCAGTTTCTGATAGTACACAGGGCCGAAATAGATGTACGCTTCTAAGGGCTCACTGAAAGAAAGGTTGGTATTTTGGATTAAGCAACTAAAATTGGGCTAATAAAAGAGACAGCCATAAAGAGGTGTATGACTGAATGGATGAAAATTATTTGCCAGTCTGTAGTGAATGAAAAGGCCAGGTCTGAAAATATAAAAGTACCATAGCTATGTTAAAAGAGCAATGTTTTATAGAGAAATAAGCATTTAGACAGTCTATGTAGGATGATCCCCTCCTCTGTGGCTACCACCCTAGCAGGCCACCATCCTTTCCTGCCTTGGCTACCACAGATGATCTTCTAATTGGTCTCCCTGCTCCTACTCTTATCCTTTAACAGTCTATTACTCACATAACAAGCCAGGGTGAATCTGTCTAAAATGTAACTCACAATGGGTCATTCTCCTGCTCTCAACTACCCCATGTCTCATCACACTTCGAGTCTGTATTGCTAAAGGTTTTGTAGCATGGCCATATGGCCAAACAGAAGCCACTCACCTCACACTCATTTCCTATTCCCTTTTCCTATCACTCACTCTATTCCAGCAACACTGACCTTACTTCTCAAATTCAGCAAGCCTGTCTCTGCCTCAGAGCCTTTGCACTTACAGTTTCCATTGCCTGAAATCTTCCACCAGGTATTCACATGAGTCTGTCAAACATTTCAACTTGCAGACAGACTTGCTCTGATCACCTTATCGAAGGGAGTCCTTGTCCCCCCTCAGCATTGCCGCTCCCCTAACTTCACCCTTCAAGTGCACTTACCACCTTTTGGTATCTATAGTTACCATTTCTCTGATTATTGCTCACATCTGTGCCTATCTGACTCCTATCTTCCCCATGAGAAGTAAACTCTGCAAGGATAAATACTTTGTTTCCTCCAGCACCTATGACCCTGCCTGGTACATAACTGGTGCTCAATAAATGTCTGTTACATAATCGATTTAATGAATCTTTAGAAAAACTACAGTAAGGGCTTAAAAAGAAAGTGAATATACAAATGCTTTGATAGAAGAAATCTTTTTTTGTAAGTCTGGATAAAGAACAACTAGGGGACAGATGCCTTTAAAAAATCTTTTTTAACTGCCTCAGAATTTCCTTCCTCAAAGGAAAAGAAGCACCTACAAATTGCCATTTAATCCATGCAATAATTCAGGGAGGGAGAACTGTCATCCCCGTTTTGAAGATGAACAAAGAGGCATAGAGGGCCCTGGAGGTTAGCTAAGAGCTGGCGAGTGGAGCAGCAGAAGTTCAAATCCAGTGTTACACTGGCCAATCTTGAAACAAGTAAATTTTGGGATACAGTATGATGAAAGAGTAAAACGAGGAAAGGAACAGACATACCAGAGAAGCAAATAAAACCACTCCACCCCTGCTTGCTCAGCATATCTGATTGGACTCTCAGCATCACTAGCAAAGGCTTTCTGCAGTGATGAAGCCATTCTTCTGGCTTAGGTGCAATTAGATTCTTGGAAGAAGCAAAGTAGAGTGAAAGGCACAAAGGGGAGGGTGTCAAGAGACCCTGTTCTTGTCTCTGTTCTGTCACATAGTAACTACATGACCTCTCTAGCTCAGGGTTCTTAGTTGTACAACAAAGTGGTCAGAACAGGTTCTTTCAAACTCTAATAGAGAACAATTGTAGGGTAAGATTTATCAAACTCTGTTACCCAATGCAATTCCATGAACAACAGAATAAAGCCATATGCAATTTTTCCTCCTACCTATGCTTAAGAATGAACAAGGGGGCTTGGCACCCATAGTTCAGTGAGGCACTAGCCACATACACTGAGGCTGGTGGGTTTGAGCCTGGCCAGGGCATGCTAAAGAACAATGATAATTGCAACCAAAAAAAAAAATAGCTAGTTGTTATGGCGGGCGCCTATAGTCCCAGCTACTCAGGAGGCTGAGGCAAGGGAATTGCTTAAGCCCAAGTGTTTGAGGTTGCTGTGAGTTGTGATGCCACAGCACTCTACCGAGGGGGACACAGTGAGACACTTGTCTCAACAACAACAAAGAAAGGATGAACAAGGGATGAAACCTGTTATATAAATATATTTGCAGGCCCTCTGGAATTTCCAACTAACAAGCAGTGCTTTTCAGTCTTTGCCAATGTAATAGATGACAAATGAAAACTCTAGCAGGGGGTAGGTAGGCCTAAGGAAAGCAGTGTGGATGGGGACATAGACCACCTCTGTCCACAGCAAGCAGAATATACCCATCCAACCTTCCAGGACAGTTAGTTCGAGAAGGTCCACCAAATTGCCCCTGTGATTTTGCACACTTTCCGATCAACATCTGCATTATTTCTGGGTGGAGAAATGAAGACTAAGATGATCAATTAGGGAATGAAAACTGTGTCTTTTCCTGTAACATTTCAAGTATGACACAACTAAAGAAATCCATAATACTATGATCTGGACAAATTATTAAAAAAAAAAAACACTCTATAATTCTAAAACATACAGATTTTAGCTATTTTAATCATACCTGGAAGTCTACTTGCCACACTAAAATCAAGCTCTGTCCTCACACATGCTTTCATGCTGAGTTTCACTTGTGCTCAAGTGGCTTAAAACCTCAGAAGAAGAGTATAAACTATGTCTTAGAGTTTTACCTGGCATAAACACTTAAGTGTGCCTTAATTTAAGTAACTGAGTTAATCCTTTAAAAGCACATGTGATTCATGTTTCTAAAGCTTGTTGTTCATGATAATTTCAGAAACCTTTGTTTCCCACCGGATAATAGGAAGATCCCACGCTCTGCCTCGGTGACCTGGCTCCTCCCCTTCTCCAGCTTTACCTCAGGTTGCCGGCAAGGTCTCTTCTCTACACTATAGCCAAGCTAGCCTCTTTCAGCTCCCTGAACTTCTCAACCTCTTTCCCTGGCAAGGTGTTAAACATACTTTTCCTCAGCATAAATACTCTTCAAATGGCCTATATCCTTCTCATACTTCACATCTCAGCTTAAAGACCCACTTCCTCACAGGGGTCATCTAACCTATTCCTAGTCTTCATGGTGAAAGTTGTTTGTACTTAAAATTTTTTGTCTGCATTCCTTCATGTGCCAAGTATTTATATAGCACTTGCTGTGTGTCAGGTCCTGTGCTAGGTAGGCACTGGAAATAGAAAAGTAAACAAAACAGACCAGACTTGCTCTCTAGTTGGGGAGATAGACAATAGTATTATATAGTATTATTACATAGTATATTTGATAACAAGGAGTGCTACAAATAAAAATAAAGCAGGAAATGGGCAGTACTGGGCTAAAATTTTAAATTAGGCAGACAAGGCAGGCCTTATTGAAAAGTTACGTTCTGTCTGCTATTTTTAATGTCTAGTGACACACTTAAATGGTCAGCTCCATGGGTCAGGGACCATGTTTACTGTATTACTGGTATATACTCAGTGCCTGGCACATATTAGATAGGTATTTAATACATCTTTAGTGAAAAAATACACAAACGCTAGGATTTGGACTATCAGTGAAAGCATTAATTATCTGATACTCATCATCTGAATGCAGAGAATGTTCAACAGTTAAGGAAAACCTTTGCTTTATATACAACTGATGTGTTCCTTAGAAGTAAGATAGAAGTCATTTTGGTAACTTAAATCTTTTTACTTTTAAAATTATAGCCGTACCAGTATAAACAGCACTCCTCAATTTATCAGTTTTCTAAATCTGAATTTTTTGATATGAGATTTCCTAAAAGAATAAAGCTTTACTCCTTAAAGCTTAATCCTTAATGCTTACACCTCAAAGTATACTTAAGGTATACTTCTTGAGGAGTGTGTCTTAGGGGATCTTACCTCCTATCCTAATAAAACCATTCTTTTTCTTCAAAATGGCTCAATTGCACACGTACCCTGTGATGCCAGATGTCACGTAGTCTTTCCCCAAGTAGTTGTAACCATGGCGAACGAGGTCTTCACACACGTCCTTCACTTTACTCCCTCCAAATGCAGTGCCATAGTGGAACCGGCCGTCTAACACACCAGCCTTGCCAGCCAGCAGCTCGATTAACTTCCCCACCTATTAGATGTGAACAAATTATACTGAGTATCTCCCTGTGGCATAGGATTCTCTTCACTGATTTATCTCTGGCTTCCCCCCTCCCCAAATATGAGATACCACTATTAATTATAGTGATAAATTAATAGCAGCAATATTTATTGATCCTTTGCTATGTAACAGGCTTTGTTGACAAAGCTTGACAGGTATGATCTAATTTTATACCTCTCAATCCCCCTGTGAAGTAGATATTACTATTTCCTCATTTTACAGATGGGGGAGATGAAGCAAGTGGTCTAAAGCCACACAGCTGGTCAGAGGTGGAGCCAGGAGTGCAAAGAATATGCAATGAAAGAGAGATCCACTGTGGTTTGATACGAGGGGGTCTCTTTGCTGAAGGGTAAATTCATCACTTAGAAGACTCTGCTCTGGAAGGAAAGTGCAGACATGTTCCTCATTTTCTCTGTAGAGGAGAGTGGCCTAGACTTGTTAGGGGCTAGGACCTGTTTATTTGGCAAGGGGCCAAAGGGTTCTTCCTAAAAATCAGCTTCAAGGTCCCATCACGGGACGTTTATAAGCAAACTAACTGCCTGCTTTCTTCCTTACAGGTAGCATCTCTGAAAAATCCGAAGGTAACTGACCGTCATTCGAGATGGGAAGCCATGTGGGTTCATTATGATGTCCGGACAGATGCCAGAATCACAAAACGGCATGTCTTCCTGGGGGACAATCAAGCCACAAACACCTAGGGGAGAGAAGATTTCATGCCACGTAAAGCAAATTGAAAGAGAGAAAGAATACAGTACTTAATTGGGATCTCCCTGCTGCTATCTCTATTTCCACTGCTCTAAAATATTCCCCATGGTATCTATCAAGAGTAACAAAAGCAATTTCCAACAATCCTGCTAGACAAACAGTTCAGAAATGACTCTCCTTGCATAAAGGCACTGCAGCCTAAGGACTGTCCTGCTGGCATGACACACAATGGTGCGTCGGGCTGCTTGCCCACCCTCCTGTGTCATGGAGACTGAAGAGTAGACGCGTCACCAGGTCCGGGGGCTGTCGATGTCCCTGAAGCTTTACATCAATAGTAGTTTTGGTCCTCATCAGCTAAATTTGTGATCTGCTGGGTTCTAAACCCAAGTTACAGGAATCAAGTTTTCTGACTAACAAACACAGAAGTGATCAAATGAGATGTGTGCTTAAAACAGACCAAAAAGTACTCTGGGTGTTACTGATGTGCTAAAAGGTCTACCTATTGGTTGCAGAGTTCTGGCTGGTTGGCTGATTTTTGCCAGGGCTTCCATGGCTGAGTCTAAATTGCCTGAAGGAATTTTAATTCCTATAGCTTACAGCACATTAGAAAAGTGATCTTTGATTGAACTTGTAAAGTTGAACAAGAAAATTAAATGCCAAATCACTCTTAAAAAGAAGATAGAATTAGAAATGGAATTCTAAGAATGAAAATAGAACAAAACCCTACCAAACTCTATATATTGATATACTCTCAAATTAACTGTACTTTTTTACTCCCTTAATATTATTCTAACCTGTAAGAGATTTTGTTGCTGAATAGTTTTTAATTCCTCTGACTTATTTTTCTTGGAAGAAGGAGCAGGAGTAGCATTTAGATTAATTAACTAAAAATCTCTATTATTTAGAATCAGAAAGCTAGTGAACAATAGCATTGGAATAAGAAAGAAATGGTTTTCTATCTGTAGTAAGATAAAATTCCTTTTCCTTGTTATTAACCATCTGTACCTATTGAAAAGAAACCACTCAAATTTTTCATTCCACAGTTTGACTTTTACATAATTCCTCAAATTACTTTAAAATAAAACTTTTGTGATTTGTCATAATCACCAATAGCCAAAGTCTAAAGGAAAAGAATGCCATTTGCCTATTTAATCAGTTACTAACAGTCTGACGTCTAGTGGTTGCTTGCAACATGGTTATTAGGTTTGTGGAGCTGAATTCTACAGCATGTAGCTACATTAATTGGCTTTTTATTTGAAATGGTATTGTTTATTATAAAGAATTTATGCTTTCCTACAGGAAGAACAGAAGCAATCCTTCAGTTCACTTATTTCAAATTCAGCTACAATGTGTTAGAATTTAAATCAAGCAGAGTTTGTGGCCCTTCTTTCTTCCCTCCAAAAATCCATCTTACCCACACTGAAATTATCTGACAAAACCCTAGGGTTACTGGGAAATCTACTCTGAAAGACATCAAATTGTAAATCTAGGTGCACCGACAACAACATTGTTTAGCAGTGAACAAAATGTTAAAAACGTCAATTCCCAAAAGGGCCTGTCCTGGGACTGGCTCGGGTGAGAATGTAATTTTGGCTGGTAAGGAGAGGAGATGGAAGGTTCAACTACACCCCTTAAAAACAAAACCAAAGAAAAACCTTGGCACCCCTTAAGTAACTGCAGGTCACAGGGAGATGCCAGCGTCTGCTCAGGCGGAAGCTGCCGATCCACCCTCCAACCAGAGAAGGCGGAAGTGAGGGGCAGGAGGTACAGAAACTGACCAAGGAAACCTGACGTACTTCTATTGGGGGAGAGTCCAGAGAGAGATGACTTGTATTTTGTGTTTTTAGTTTTAACTGACGCGTTTTATCAAGGAAATTCAACTTTATTACATTATTAAAATGAAAAAAAAAATGCTTGTCCCCCCGAAATGTGAATCTCTAATAACTTTGCTTGAAATCTGATTAATATTTAGTATAGAGCTTCCTTTTTGAGAAGATGTTTTCTTATTAGAACTTTTCTGACATTTTGTTAAAAAGTGCACGTAAGTAGCTTTTGGATTTTTTTCATTCTGTTATAGGAACTGCTTTGACTATATCTGAACCAAGGGCACCTGTAAGTCAAAAATTAAATCTCAGCTAACTTAAAATTACTTTAGGCTCTGAAAACCCTTTTATATGCCAAGATGGTTCCCATAGCAGACAGCCCTGTGTTGTTTGTTTTGTGTGAAAGTGAATGATAAAAGATCCATGAAATCGACACAGAAAGCCAGAACAGCAGAAAGAACTGAGGGCTCTCCATCACTGCGGCTTCTACCCTCTGCTGACTTGCGGAACAATGGACGCTACACATCCAACTGCAGATCTGACACAGCTGTGCATTTCATTAGATGAAGAGCACTAGTGACACAAGTAAATAATTAACTTATTCTGGTCCGCTGACTGTGCTTATGAGACCAGTCATAGCTGACAGATTTTAATACAAGTTAACACAAAGAGACCATAATGAGCTTAGAAGTTAAAACAAAATATTTAGACAGAATTTGATGATCTCGAATCTCAAATTAGACAGATGATTTTTAAAAGTTTGTATTTTACTGAATTCATTAAGGGTAAAAGGGAGTTCTCAATCTTAGAACCAGACTTTTCTTTTCTTAATGCTATTTTTTCTGTTTCAGAATTATTCAAATCCTTATTCAAAGTGGGAAGGTTCCTTTTCTTGTTTTCAAATGACAAATTTAGAACTGTGTTTTCTCCAGGGACAGAGGCATAAAGTCCATTCCAATAGTTAGAAGTTTTAAAAGTTATGGTCATTTTCCTTTAATACTGGTTTAAAAAGGTAAATGATATGCAATATGCTTCAGTGTGTTAACACTCCCCTGGATCCTTGAAAAGAGGATGGACTATAAATAAACCATATCTAATGAAAGCTGTTATGAAACAATTACTGATTCATACCTTAAGTGCTTACACAGCATTTCAGATTTTAAAATAAAATTTCATCCTCTGGCTCATGCTGGTGTCTCAACCTCATTGTTTACAGCACAACCTCCTGGCAGTAAAATGCAAATACACCAGTTTAACGTGCCCAGGATCACTTAATGTACTCATGGGGCAACTTGGAATTAGACCGCAGACTATACTGTAGAAATTTTAACAAATGCAAACAGGTAATTAGGAAAAACTGTCATCACAGAAAGTGAGGGGAGAAAAGCTGC
Organism: Arctocebus calabarensis; assembly: GCA_963573935.1. NCBI lineage: Eukaryota > Metazoa > Chordata > Mammalia > Primates > Lorisidae > Arctocebus > Arctocebus calabarensis. The sequence continues at coordinate 34,341 of CAUYON010144986.1, forward strand.
AGACATCCATTCAATGAAACATTATCCCATCACTATCAATCAATTTCAAGTTGCAAAGAGGAAGAATTTAGGGAGTCTCAGAAGGCTGACTGCCAGTCCATTCAGGAAAGGCAAATCCAGGCCTGGCATCCACAGTTCCATGTGTCATGTCCCAGACACTACAGGCTCCTATACCAAATTGTTATTTCCATTTTCCTGGCTTCACAAAACACAGAAACTGCTTACGAATAGGTTTACTCAGCAAAAGTCCTGTTAATCTCATGAATCATTTGACTTTCCTAAAAAGTATTTTCAATGATAAAGAACAACTGACTAACTTATTCAAAAAACATTTTTGGCCTTTTAAAAGTACTTGTTTCAGTGTACTGGCTCTGTGTAATGGGCTATTTAAATCAAACAAAAAAAAGATAAAAGGTAAGAACATAGGAAAAAAAGGTAAGGAAAAATTAAAGGATTCTAGTACCATATCGAAGATAGGAAACCAAATGGCAACTGCAGAAGACAACTATAACAACATCTTTAGTTCAAGAACTGTTTTTGATGTGATTTCAATGTGTTGAAACCTTACTAGTAAAATGGTTTTTGATTTTGTTGGTGGCCAGGTCTCATCTTAGTATCAACCAGCTTTAATTTTTTATTTTAAAATTTTTATTGAGCAAGTATACTTTCTATGTATAACCAAAAGAACAAACAAACAAAAAACCCACATGCTAATGCTCTAAAAGTCTAAATGGCGTGGAGCACATCTGGCAGTAAGGTATCACGAAATAATACTAATTAGACTCTAAATTATCTCTTTTACTTTCTGTAGATACTTAAACAAGGCTATTTATTCTGCATTAACACTCTGCACTGAATTAAGGGTGAAATGATGCTCTGATTTTTCTCTAGCAGTCACAGAACGAGAGGGCTGTGTTTAGTAGAGTGAACACTATCGATGCCCAGTATTAACGAGGTTTATAAATGAAGGGGAATGCCATCTGCGAAGAGTTCATCACCCCTTGGACCTGCAGTCTTATGTAGGGCAGGCTATCAAGGAATCAGGTGACCTTAATTTGACTCAGAGCTGTTCAACTGATATTGTGGCACCTTGGGGGTGTGCGGAAAGCACCACTTTCTGGTGAGCCTTAGTTGTTTGGTCTTTGTAACAGGAATAATTAGCACCTATCTCATGAGGCAATTGCGTTAGAAGAACAGATGAGCTAATGTCTGAGAGGTACTTTAAGGTCCTTAGAAAAAGGCTGCATCTAAATACAAGGAATTATTATTATATAAGAAACCTAATTACTCTCAGCAGGAAGCAAACTAACAAAGCAAAGGAGACCAACTTAATGAATAGAAGGAGCAGTTGCAGTTGCACTAACTTTGGCTGAAGAGACCAGAAGAAGCTCACTCCTTCATGGGTCGTTCAGGTCATTTAATATTACCAAGACCCTGTCTCCTGATAACTTTAGACCTTCATGAAGGGCACGAGGCTGCAGATTTCTAGCAAGGAGTAATTTATTGCTGACGAATATGGTGTAAATGGGGTCAAAGAAGCAGCAGGAATGCTTTCAAGTTTGACTTTTCCTATTAAGAAATGGTTTGCTTTGCATAAACTCATCTCAATAAGCCTTAATACATTCAGAAATAAAAATCTCTAAATCAAAACATGGAAGGCTAACACAGGTGATTACTCCTTTCTTTCCTCTCCCCTTTCCAGCTATCAAATTAACCTTCTTTTAGTTTTCACACCACCACCTTAAATAATCCTAGGGGAGGAGGAGAGGAGACAAAAACTGTTGAATCATATGAGCTTTGTTCTGTTGTTGAATCATTTCCAGATCTATCACATCACTTGCCATATCCCGGTTGACATAATTTTAATTCGGCTCTTCCTTACATGTTAACAGATAAATAATGCATAAGAAATCTTGATTAGCTTTCTTATTAAAACATCACTCTAAATGAGAGGAGGCGCTAGAAGACAATACAGTTTTTACACGGCTTTCCCATGAGCAGTTGAATGGTTTGATGTGATAAATTTGCATAGTCTGAAGCACACAAAGGGCTGATTAATTGAAACCCTTACAATGCTTCTGGAAGCAGCTATTGTAAAACAATAACCATAGGAACTTTACAAAATACACACAGCTGAATGTGTCAAGAGCTTAATAAAATGTGTTGAGGCTACACTATTTGGAAACAGAATTGGAGATTTTTATTCTGGGCCATAAAACACTCAATACCCTAATTTCAAAGCTTTAGTTGGATATTTACTGAAAGGTCAGAGGGTTACTGGCTAGCTATTGAAACCAAAATTTGTTCTTAAAAAAGGTAAATTCAATAAAATGTTCTTACATTTAGGTGTCTTTGTAGGCAAAAGAATCCTGATTACTACATGTAACATTAAAGTATAGTTGACGGAATTTCTTTCTGGACCCAGACTCTGGTGGATCGCTTGGCATCATATACTTTTCGTTGAGAATCACACAGTTAGCCCCAGCAGCCCTCTTATCTCCTCCCACTTGGAAACTTTCATTCAAGCAGGATCAAGCAAAGTAAGGAGCCAAAGATATCCAGACTGTTTGAAGCTTCAGACTGGCAGAGGGGATTTTAGATAGTCTCAAGTGCTACATGAGTACAAGATGTTATTATTGTTACTTTGTACCTGAGTCTTTTCACTCTCAATTTTAGAAAACATAATACAGAAAAAAGAAATAACAAATGAAGATCTAACAAAACCAAAGTTTTTAATCAAAACTTGTTTAATAAACTTTTTTCTTGGCATTTCCACTGCACATGAATTAATATTTTCTTACTTCCCATGACTTCTTTTTATCTACTGTAAAAGGATTTTTTAATGTGTTAGGAAGTCAAGGTAAGTTTCCTTTTCTTCTAAGAAACATTTAACCAAAATCTTAATAAATAAATCTGGTAGGTTACTGAATAACTTTTATTAAGGCAAACTGGAAGCAAGTGACCTAATAATGGAACTTTTTTGGAATAGAGTGGGTCATCTTCCAAATGATTTTATCTGGATATATGTTAATTCTTATCAACCAACGATAGATACACTGACCATTAAATGAAAAAAGTACATTTGGATAAGACTAGACTTCTATTTTAAGAGAAAGGTTGAGTTTACTTCATTTAAATTAGCTGTCTGGTCCTTAAGGAATTAGGGGGAGATTCTGAAGAGTGTATGCCATTATCTCAGATTTGCAGTTATTAAAAAGCTTCTGTTTGCCAGGACAAACACTCTTGCTCAAATACAGTTTTTCCTCTCCTTAGGAATACTGTTTGGTATTGATGCCTGATTGTGTGATCTACAGGAGCTTTGTTGGAGGTGCTAATCCTTTTTCACATGAGAGACTGAGAAATGTTCTTTCAGGGAAGTGATATATTGCTTTTTTTTTTTTTTCTCTTCACATCAAAGGAGTCTACTTTTTCCTCCTTCATTGTGAATGGCAGCAAAAGTAAAAGAAAATCTGGAAATATAATAATTTGGTTTGCTGGAAATGAAACTTGAGAATTCCTCAGACTGGCACACATTTTTGTTAAAGAATTTTTAAAAAGGAATAGGAAATCTTCCAATAGAAAACAAGGACCAAAATAAAAATATTTGCCATTGAACAGTTCCCTCTGTTAGAATTTATATTGAAGTTAAAGAGGCTTATATCTAAGTTATTCTGATTTTAATAGAAAGTTTAGTTCCAAACATAATTCTAATCAGTATTACATGTGAATGTCTCTCTTCCTAGCCTTAACTCTATAAAACTGACCAGAATACAAAGAGAAAACATTCCAGATTCATGTTCAGCTCTATTTCCCCTTTGGAACTTCGTGGCTTCATTTTAAAGGATCTAGACGTCTAAAACACCTGGGATAGGAGATCGAGACATCAAGGTTTACATACTACTTCTCCTCAAATAAATTCAAAGCAAAACTAAACAAACTTTCCTAACTGAAGATAAATACAACAAATTCGCAACTTTGATATATAGCCATATATACCTCATCTTTGCCAGTGTTTTGCATACTACTAAAGGATGAATGGCTGTAGAGATTCTTGATCAAATGCTTGGCTCTTCAGGGTGGAGCTGATGCACTGGACATTTACTGGTAATATACATAACTGATTTTACAAAGACCCAAAGGAGAGCTGTACTTCATTACGATTCTTTGAATGTCCCATTAGAAGACTGTATTGAAATTCCCTCATTTCAAAGTATGCTGTCAGTGAATCCCGCCTGCTTCTGAGCCTAGAGTAGTCTTTATGCTCATTGTGACACCAACTTCTTTATAAAACACATTTCCTTTCTCAACACTTGGCTCTCTCAGCTTAACCATCCCCTATCTGGATGTTGCAAAAGGTGCTGGTGCTGGTGCTTACTGAGTCTGTCCCGTCTGTGACTGGTGAATCACTTTCATTTTACCAATGCATTCAGTCTTTGCTCATCACAGTGCACTGACCTGACTCCCACTACTGAGCATCACTTCTCTAATGCAGTTTACTCACTCATCCTGCCCCTTCACTCTTCTGCACCAGTTCTTTTATCACATACAGCATTATGACCACCCGTTTAGCTTCTCTTCACATTTGTTTGTGTAGTTACTAATTAGCCTTTGAAGTGATCAGGCTTGAGTGGGATAGACGCTCCATGAAACCAAGTTTTCAAGCCTCCTCTAAATGTTACAGAGGATATTTTAAGAGGCACCAGGCATGGAAATATCATCTACACACCATGCATGTACAAAAAGAATCCTGAATAATAGCTCTGTTGAACTAAAAAAAAAAAAAAAAAAAAAAAGACAAAATCAGGTAATTTTCAGGGACATGTTATTTTTTGAACACTAAGAACAAGAAATTTAATGCTCCAAATGAAGAGAGAAAAAGGACATGTAAAACAGTACTCTAAATCGGCTCGGCACCTATAGCTCAGCAGGCTAAAGCGCCAGCCACATACACCTGAGCTGGCGGGTTCGAATCCAGCCTGGGCCCGCCAAACAACAATGACGGCTGCAACCAAAAAATGGCTGGGCGTTGTGGTGGGCACCTGTAGTCTTAGCTACTTGGGAGGTGGAGACAAGAGACTCGCTTGAGC
>CAUYON010144989.1:0-22124 GCA_963573935.1 Arctocebus calabarensis
TATAGTGATCAAGAAAATGCCATGAAGGCTATCTGTAACAGTACGATCAAAACATTTCTGAATGTATATGAATCGTGCCCTATGATTGCACCAATGTACAGAATTATGATTCAATAAAATTATTTAAAAAAAAAAAAAGAAAGAAATGGCAAAAAAAAAAAATGCTGTGGCTGGAGGAAGGGCACGTTAGGCTGCTTTCTGGGAGCGGCTCCAGGGAGTTGTGAGCAGCTGAGGGGGGAATCTGGTAGCGGGCTTCTCCTCCCCGGGAGATAGTTATAGAGGAGAGATTGGACATGGAAATGAGGGCGGGTGGGGAGCCTGCCAGCTGAGGGAATCGCAGACTTCCTTTGCTGCGAGAGGGACAGTAGGAACATCTGGCCGTGGGAGCGTCTACATCTCGGGACAGACCCGAAGGGCAGGAGGAACGCTGTGTCCGGGGACCGCATGCGCTGCGGCAAAGCAGTGATAGAGCTGCTAGGGAAATTGCACTTGGAAGTCCTTCTAGAAAGTACGAGTAACCAAACAGACGAGAAACAATGCGAAACTACATACGAAGGAAATGGCATCTGGGCAGGGGTCTGCGGAGAACGTCCCCGCCTGCCCGGCCGCTCACCTGCTCCGGAGACCTGAAATGGGGACCGTGGGAGGTCTTCACATCCTTCAGGGCGCTGCTGAGCAGGGACAGGCATGCACGTGTGACCCCCGCAACAGGACCGACGACCTCAGGAGGACACCTGTCAGCGCCCAGGATGCGGAGGGAGGGGACTTGGATTCTCTCTCTGCTCCGAGCAGCTCCAGGGGCACCTTTGGGAGCCGGCAGTCATTCATGGAGTGAAAAGCGTCCAAGTCCATTCTGAGTAAAAGGCTTACTTTGTTCACTTTTCTTGACAGAATTTTAAGAGCTAATCATCAACTGGAAATGACTACTTCTTTAATATGGAAAAGCAAAATCAAAAAACAGAGTATGAAAATAATAGTCCCAGAAATATAAATTCTACATAAATTACAATAGAAATTCATCCTTGCGGAATAAAACTTGTTATATTTTTCAACTATCAGTGGTGAAAATTGTATTACTATGCTTAGTAAGTAGAGTATACTCTAATTAATAAAAAATAAACAAAAGGTGAATTCAAGTGAATAGAATTATATTTTTAAGTCCTATTATGGTAGCAATAATTTGAATTGCAAAGGTAATTGCAACCTTCAATTACTGAAGAGTATTTTTCTTACAAAGAATAAATGGTACATACTAATGGTTGAGACAGGGTTTGATAAGATATTTCAACATCTTTGCAAAGCTAGGACAAAGGCCATATGGTAAAATCAATGTATACCTCACTTTTTAAATCTTGTTATGGTTAAAAGCAGTTTAAAAAATCATTCGTCTTATAAAAAGACACGTGTTCTCTTTAATGGAATGCAGCGCGCATCTGAGTACAATTTGTGACTATAATCTGATTGTTAATAAGAAAAAACTTTATATAAACACAAGAAAAATAATTGATGAAAGAAGTAAATTTGACACAAATGCTCTCCTCTTCTGGCCCTGGGAAAGAAAAGGTGCAGCCGTTACGAAGCTGCGTGGAAATGTTAGGAAGGCAGAATCAGGCTTTATCTCCGACTTACAGAAAGCGGTCGGGGATGAGACCCGCACTCAACCGAGAGAGCAAAGCAGCTGATGGACACTGGCCGGCAGCCCTGGAGCAGAGTGTGCACTTTGAAAACATTTTAACTTCAATTCAAAATATTCAAGATGGTTGAAAGAACCATGTCCTCAAAGCAGAATGTAAACTTCTATTAGGAAAATTAGACATTAGTGACAATTAGGGGTCAGAGTCAAAATGTAATAAAGTTGTACATTGGTGTTATTTTCAGTATATAAGAAGATTAATCTTTTCCAACACCAAGAACAATCTTTTCATTGTGATATTTGCCTTTTAAAGCAAATAATTGCTACGCCCCTCATTTTTAATAATGGCTCTTTATCAGTTAACTATGCCTTTAGGAAAGCTTGGTGTCCCCCCAATTTGGACATGCTGCACAAACCACTGGTCTTGAAATACTCAAACTTAGTGCTTTTTAGTATTAAACTTACAATGGAAACCTATGAATAAAACCAGCCTAGACATGATTGGTGATAACAAAACAAATTATTTTATTATATATATGTCTTCTGCTTCTTTATTATTACCATTTCTTTCTTACTATTAATTACTGTGCACTTTATCCTCTCCTCCTTCTGTTGCTTTCTTGCTCCGTCTCTGGATGGAGACTAACCATGTGAACAGGTGACTTCTGAAGTTCTAGGAGCCTGACCTGAGCCCAGACTGAGTGCCAGGGACCCACTCTCAGGTTTGCACCTGCCTGGATTCTCTCAGCCCACACTTTGCTTCCACTCTCTAGGATACCTCTTTGGGTCAGGAAGATCACACGCCCAAAGCCACTTCATACGCCTTCTCCATATTCATAAAGTCACATCATTACATTCATTTTGTCTGCTTTTTATTTCCAACTTAACAGTTTGTATGGGGATTCAGGATTTTGAGAGTATGTGGTAGCAGGAAAGAGCTCTCGACACAGGAAAATATAAGATCTTTGTCATGGCTGTTGAGACTCATAACCCTCCTTGAGCCAGTCGGGAAGAGACCACCCCTGCCTGGACAATGGGAAACTGAGGTTCTCTATAATACTTTTCTGCCCTAGTGACATCTGTGTGGCCTTTTCCCTGACATCCATATGCTCTCTATTCTGGAACATTCCATCTCCTCTTTGCAAATACTAAAGTAATTACATTTTAAAAGAAAAAATTTAAATAAATTTTAAATATCATGAAGATCTGTTGAAATTTATCAAGGGATATTCGCCCTCATGAAATTATATCAATATAATGTACAAAGATAAAATAAATTATATAATCATCACTACTTAAAAATGCTATGCTGATAGATCAAGATCATTATCAATTAGACAATAACTAGAAAATGAGAGTACCATATTTTGTCAAGTATAATGCATAATTTTTTGCTCGAATTTCAGAGGGAAAAATAAGAATGTGTATTATCCATGAGTACTACTAATTCCATATCTATATAAAATTTTTAAATTCTTTTACTTATGGGTATGCATTAAAAGTATAACTCTAGGAAGCAATAAAGATACCCATATGCAAAATAATACCCTGAATATAGTAATCGGTTTTGTTGAACTTGCAATGAATTCATAACAAAAGCTCTTTTGGCCCACGAAGAGAGACGTATTCCCCATTGTATACTTTAGGCAGAAACTAGCAACATGGCTGGTATTTTTACAAAAATTATTGGAAAACCCTGGTAAAATGCCAAAATAGTTTTTGTACACTGTCAGCTTTAAGCTCAGGGTGATTAAATATGCTGAAGAGCAAGGCGAAGGAGCTGCGGACAGACACGTGGGAACTCCTCCCACTGAGAGTCCTGGGATGGAGGAGGCCGCAGGAGGAACAGCTTCTTCAGATACCAGCTCGGAAGGTGAGGCGAGGGAAACCTCCACAGTGGCCGTGGTGCAGCAGCAGGGGAAAATCTGGATTCAGGGATAGCATCAAATTGGGATCAATATTGACCAAGATGATAAAAAAAGAGGGTAAAAGGATCGCGTGAGAAAAACACCATTTCTCAGGGGCACCTAAATGGTGCTTTAACTTATAAAGATAGATTTGATCGTGAGGATGTGAACAAAATTGCCCACACACTTCCCGCCACCTGTGAGAATCACGTTTTAGAATTCCATTCTTACATTATCAATCCTTGAAAGTCTTACAACTTTGAGCCATCCCCATTCGCCAGTATGCAAGAGGAACCACTCACATTTGATGTGCTATCCAACAGAACTGTGGACATCAAAGGAGCAAAGACTGTGGCTGCTAAAATGAGTGGACGTGAGAATGTACTTCTCACTGCTGATGGCCTGTTGTGCAGATGGGACAAAGCTATCACCTATGATCATCTTTAAAAGAAAAGCGTTTTCAAAAGAAAAGATTCCAAGTGGAGTTATTGTCCACATGCATGAAAAAGGCATGAAAATCTGGCTTAGCAAAGTCTGGTCACGAAGGCCTGGAGTATTGCTTAAAAAATAGCTTTACTTATTTGTGATCACTTCAAAGCTCATGTTATACAAAGTGCAAAATCAATTGCAGCAGGCTTGAAACCCCAACTTGCTGTGATACCTGGTGGGCTAAACAGCCAACTGCAACCTCTTGATGTGTCAGTAAACAGGCCCTTTAAAGCCCTAATGAAGAAAGAGTGAACCTCGTAAATGCCATCAGCTGGTAATGATTTAACACCTACAGACAGAAACCAAGAAAGCATCCATTGCCCAGGTTTGTGATTGGATCCTAAGATTTTGGAACAGTGTCACGAAGGAAGTGGTTGGGCAACCATTTAAAATAATACCATCAGCAATGCTACAGATGGAACTGAGGATGATGAAATTTGCTGGGGTGAGGAAAATGACTTTTCGAAAGATACTGGTAACAAAGAAATTTAAAAAGATGATATTTTTGACAGTGACAAAGAGCTCCTGGTCTTCTATAATGTGTAAATATTGTAAAAATTTCTTAAAACTTATATCTGTTCTGTTTCATAATTATTTGTTATATAAATTGTTTGTACAATAATATTTTTTAAAATGCCAAAATTCTTAGCCGGGTGTTGTGGCGAGCGCCTGTAGTCCCAGCTACTCGGGAGGCTGAGGCAAGAGAATCACCTAAGCCCAGGAGTTGGCGGTTGCTATGAGCTGGTGACGCCACGGCACTCTACCGAGGGTGATAAAGTGAAACTCTGTCTCTACAAAGAAAAAAATAAATAAACACAAAGACTGTTTTACCATACTTTTAAAACTTTCTCTCTGTGTCCCCTACCATGGTTCTTCTTGATTCATTTACTAAAGAAATATTTATTAACCTGCTATTACTCTGGGTAGGCAATAGTGAAGAAGGCTCTGCTCTCATGGAGTTTTCAATTTAGCTGTAGAAACAACCTTTTTTTTTTTATAATTTTATTGAATCATAATTCTGTACATTGGTGCAATCATAGGGCACGATTCATATACATTCAGAAATGTTTTGATAGTACTGTTACAGATAGCCTTCATGGCATTTTCTTGATCACTATATAAAGATATTGATACTCTACATTTAATAAGTTTCCCCAGTACCCTGCTAAGATGCACCGTAGGTGTGATCCCACCAATTGCCCTCCCTCCACCCATACTCCCCCCTCCCCTGAAGAACTCTTAATAAGAAAATAACCCAGTTAAGAAACAGGCAAAAGGGGCGGCACCTGTGGCTTAAAGGAGTGGGATGCCAGACCCATATGCCAGAGGTGGCGGTTTCAAATTCAGCCCCAGCCAAAAGCTGCAAAAAGAAAAGAAATAGGCAAAAGATGTGAAAAGACACCTCACCAAAGATATACACAGATGGGAAATAAGTATATGAAAAGATGGTTAACAGCATATCTCACCAAGAAATTACAAATTAAAACAATGGGATACTACTGTAGATAGTATCTACATACCTATTAGAATGGCTAAAATCCAAAACATTGACAACACCAGATGCTGGCAAAGATGTGGTGAGAATGCAAAGTGGCACAGTCACTTTACAGGACAGTTTGGCAGTTTCTTATAAAAATAACTATACTCTTAACATATGATCTAGCAATTGCGCTCCCTGGTATTTACCCAAATGATTTAAAAACTTATGTCTACACAAAAACCTGTACACAAATGTTTATAGCAGCTTTATTCAAAACTGCCAAAACTTGGCCACAAAAGACATGGAGGAATTTAAATGCATATTGCTGAGTGAAAGAAGCCATAAGACTATATAATGTGTAATTCCAACTACATACATGATGCTCCGGAAAATGCAAAAAACCATAGAGACAGGCGAAAGAGCAGTGGTTGCCATTTTCGGGGTTGGGGGTGGTTGGCAGAGGGAAGAATGAATAGGTGGAAGACAGGAGATGTTTAGGCAGTGCAACTATTCTGTATGGCACTATAATAGTGGATATATGTCTACCTTTGTCAAAGCCCAAAGGATGTACAATACCAAAAATGGACTTCACTTGTTAATAACAAATTAATATTGGATCACCAAATGTTAATATACCACATCAGTGCAAGAGTTAATAATTAGGGAAACTGTGTGCGCTTGGTGGGGACTCTGGTAATTTCTGCTCCATTTTTCTACTTAAAATATCCTATTCTTCCTTACCCAATTTTATCTTAATAATGTCTGGTTTACTTACCAATGTTCTATGCTACAACGTGACATTTTGTACCTTAGGTTTCACACCCCATCCCCCATCACCAGACCACCTGACAGGGCAACAGAATGGTTAAAATTCTGTAGCTGAAGACAAAGGCATAATAACACTGTCATTCATACCAATACATTCATATTATGGTATAAAATATTCTTCTGCTAGAGGATCTATGCAGGAAAGTTCTTCAGTAATTAGATTTATAAAATCATATATATATATTTAAAGAACCTACTGTTACATTTCTAAATTAGCTCCCTATCATCAAGCCAAATATACATCTATATGGGACAGGTGAAAGACCCTAGTTGGCCATATGGGTCTTCTATTTTATGTAGTATCTCTGGTGACATTTTCTCTGTGAGTTCCTGAAGCTTCATCATGCTTTTTTAAAAAGTAAAATGCAAATATAAATTTTACACAAGTTAAGAAAAGGCTACTGAAAAATAAAATAGGACTATGTATATGTACTATATATACTTAATTCATGTAACACTCTTTTATATTAAATTAAAATCATCTGTTGCAAAATATCTCAATTTAAATTCATCCAAGGAAAGTCCAAGTAACATTTGCAGACTAATAAAGATAACTTGAAACTAACATGACAATCTAGCAGCTGAAGTGAAAACAAAAGTAAAGTTCCCCCAAACAGACATGATGAAACTTAAATAGCTCAATGTAACTTCAGTGACACTCATTATTTCATGGGGAAAACAATTTACTCTTCTCTCTGGGGGAACAAAAATTAGCTCCCATAGTTTAAGATAGTTTAAGAACATGAAATATTCTTTGAACGAATGGGACTAACGCTAATTAAATCTTCAGGCAAGTGTTTCTCTGAAAATGTCCTTAAAAGCTTACAAAACACATGAGATTAAAAAACATCTAAAGAGATGATATAATTTCAGATCCATTTAGCCCAGCTAGATACTGAAATATTTTAGGGTATGGCTGTGTTAAGTCAAAGACAAACCTACCTAATATGTATGCTAGATTTTTAAAACCTCAAAAACAAAACAAAACTGAGCTGCCAATAAGAACAACCCTAATGAAATATTTTCTAGAACTTTTATCTCTGCTTCTATTTTGGTAATTAGATTTAAAGCAAAGTGCTCATAACTCTCCTCTCTACATTTTCTTCAGATGTGCAAGACTTTACAAACTTCACTAAACTATTTGTAAGTCTCTACCAAAAACAATCAATAGTGTTCAGTTATGTTCAGAACTGATTAGTAAATGAAAGTAACAAGATCAGAAGCTCCCCATTCCACTTCAGTGCTTTTTAAAAAACACTGCCCTAGGCTCGGCGCCTGTGGCTCAACGGGCTAAGGCGCCAGCCATGTACACCTCAGCTGGTGGGTTTGAATCCAGCCCAGGCCTGCCAAACAACAATGACGGCTGCAACCAAAAAATGGCCAGGCATTGTGGCAGGCGCCTATAGTCCCAGCTACTTAGGAGGCAGAGGCAAGAGATTCGCTTGAGCCCAGGAATGGAGATTGCTGTGAGCTGTGATGCCACAGCACTCTATCCAGGGTGATAGCTGAGGCTCTGTCTCAAAAAAAAAAAAAAAATAATAATAAATAAATAAATAAAAAATAAAAAATAAAAAACACTGCCCAAGGCACAACTGAGCTTTCCTGACTTCCAGGCAAAGAGTTGGAGGAGCACACACACTGCTTTAGTCTGCAATACCTCGGTCCTTACAGGGTGGGGGTGGGAAATAAGTCAGGAAACACTTGATCTTCAATGGTACGCGCCTTGATTTTCTGCCACATTGCTCTTTTAAAACATTTTCCCCATCACACTGCTTTTGATAATTAATTTACCAATGCTAAACCTTTCTGTAACTACTGTGGAACAATTAATGCATAAAAAGACTTCCATCTGAGTGGCATTAATGGGAGGGTATCACACATAGTAAGAATCTAAGAGTTACTTGCCAATGTCAAGTTATCAACATGTAGACTTCGGAGAAAGGCAGCTATGTGAGCAACGCCTCTAGGCAAGTAATGAACAAAGGATGTCTGGGTCAGTCTTTGATGGCTGCTGGAACAACAAAATCCCAAAGAGTAACAGCGGATTAAACCAGAAAGACTTGTGCTCTATTAGGAAGAAAAGTCACTTAATTATAAATGTAGAAATTGAACTTCACAGGGTGAGAATAAACTAACTTTGCCTATAATGTTAATTTCTGGAACAAGTGTGTCAGTTTATAAAATTTTCTGGAAAGCTTAATAGTGAAATAGAAAACTGGAAGCAGGGTATCATTTGAACAGAAAGATTAGCCAATCTCTAGAAAATCATCTTGACTCGTGGAAACGTGGATCTGCTCCCATCTCAGGGGACAGGACCCTCAGGCTCTACTGCTGCCAGAAGCCCAAAGGCCCAGGGAAGGGTCTCCTGGTAACAACTCAAATAACTACAGAGGAATCCACACTTTTTCTTCAGGGTCCTAACTCACTTTTTAAAGGATCCTTAGAGGAGCCACATACACCAAGGCTGGCAGGTTCGAACCCCGCCAGGGCTGGCTAAAAACAACAATAGCAACTGCAATAAAAAAAATAGCCGGGCTTTATGGCAGGCGTCTGTGGTCCCAGCTACTTGGGACCTTAGCTCTCGCGAAGTCAAGAGAATCGCTTAAGCCCAAGAGTTTGAGGTTTCTGTGAGTTGTGATGCCACAGTACTCTATCCAGGGTGACAGCTTGAGACTCTGTCTCAATAAAAAGAAAGAAAGAAAGAAAGCAAATGTCAAATATCCAATCACTTTGACCTGTAAAAATGTCAATTATAGGTGAGTCAGCCTAAGATATAAAAAAACACTTAACTCCTTTAGAGTATATTCGTTCATTGCTTAATGACAGGAATACATTCTGAGAAATGTGATGTTAGGCAATTTCATTGCGCAAGTATCACAGTGTACCCACCCAAACCAAGATGTCCTCCCTACCACACACCTAGGCTATCAGGTAGCCTGCTGTTTATAGGTTACAAACCTAACTTAAGACTATCCTGAATGCTATTGGCAATGGTAACACAATGAATGGTTAAGTGTTAGTGTGTCTAAACATCTCTAAACATTGAAAACGGTAATTGTTGCACTATAAGGGTTGGCTACATCACTGGATGACAAAAATTATTCAGCTCCATTATAATCTTATGTGACCATTGTCATACCTGTGGTCCATTGTTGACAGAAATGTCATTATTCAGCCCATGGCTGCACTTTCCATGTTCTGCTTCTAATTAAGGCCTGGGCTTCCCTTTTAGGTCAATATGTGAGGGTAGAACCTATTATAAATTTGGTAAATAATTCAACTTCAAATCCACCTATTCTAAATCCAGTCTCCATTATTCTTCAGTAGAAATCTTCTGGTCTCATGGCTTTCATATCCATCAGGCTCATTCTTCTGAGCTTTTAGGGCCTGCTTACCACTCTAGTTTTTGGCTTCTTGTTCATTTCTACAAACGTTTCCATGTGTGCTTGTGAATGTTCCAATCTGTTAACTTGTGTTCAAATCTGCTATATTTTTCTGGCTCTTGGCTTATCAATGATTGAGTGAAACATTTTACTCTGATGCTTGGGTTTGTGGTTTTGCCCTGCTGTAAGGGGATTTTGTGAGATAGTCTTCCTCCACTGCCCAAGGTAGATAGTCATAATTTACTGCAACCTCAAAGTCCTGGGATCAAGCAATCCTCCTGCCTCAGTCTTTCAAGTGACTGGGACTACAGATGCATGTCCTGAAACCTGCCTAATTTTTCTATTTTTAGTAGAGAAGGGGTCTCCCTCTTGCTCAGGCTGGTCTTGAACTGAGCTCAAGCAATACCCTATAGTTTTATCAGTTTTTACTTTATATATTCTGAAGTTATATCATCAGGTACACACAAGTTTAAGAGCTGAAATTTTTGTTATTTAGTGACTCTTTTGATGCCTAAAAGCTTCTGCCAGTTATGTACCATAAATCTCTCCTGCCGCTTAGTGAATTCTTGTTTCACTTGTACAGTGTCTTTTGATGAACATACAAAGTTGGACAATTAAGTTTGTCAATTTACCCTAGAAAAAGTGCTACCTATCTCATTGCCAGATATTACTATGGTCATCTTTGAAGCTGTGCGCCAATGCCATTGCCAGTGCCTGGTCCACCCTTCAAAGCAATTTTGGAACTCATTTTCTGGAATGCACATCAGAATTGTTGTTGTACGAGGTCTGAAATTAAGTTCATGAACTCATCCTAGAAAAAGTACTACATATCTAATGGCTGCATATCACTATGGTCACCAGATGACCAAAGTTAGTAGTTCAAAAGTGACTGTAGTGATGTGGAGCAATGAGGTACGTAGCTCTTTTTCTAGGATGAGTTCATGAACTGAATTGTCAGAATTCATAAGATCTTAATTTTAACAGACTAATTTATTATTATATTATTTTCCTTTATGGTTAGTGCTTTGCTTGCCCTGTTTAAGAATCTTTTCCTATCATAAAATCATAAACATATTCTTCCATGTTATCTTTAAAGTGTTCTTTCTTTTATTTTCACCTTTGTATCTAAAAGTCTATTGATATTCCACATGAAAAGTGTGTATAATGAGGGGTACAGGTGATGGTAATGATAGTTTTATTTCTTATATAGTATTTTCTAATTTACTCAAATAGGCTTTTAACTTTGAAGTTACTTAATATTTGTAATTTCCAATATACTTCGGATGCCTTTCTTCCTCTGTGCTGTTGCCTACTTTTATTCTTTCATTGGCTTTTGTTTTATTTTTAGAAAATTGTTTATTTGATTTCCATTGTTCTCTCCAATACTAGTTAACTACACTTTTAAATTGTTTTTTCTTTTTAATTAACTCTACCCCTACAAGAGATCCTCCTGCCTCAGCTTCCCAAGTAGCTGGGACTACAGGTACTTGCCATGCCTGGCAGCTACTTTTTCTATTTTTAGTAGAGATGGAGTCTTGCTCTCTTGCTCAGGCTGGTCTCGAACCCAAGCTCAAGCAATCTACCTGCTTCAGCTTCCTAGAGTGCTAGGATTACAAGTTTGAGCTACAATATCCCACACTTTTTTTTTTTGTGTAGACAGAGTCTTATTTTATCGCCCTCGGTAGAGTGCTGTGGAGTCATAGCTCACAGCAACCTCCATCTCTTGGGCTTAAGTGATTCTCTTGCCTCAGCCTCCCGAGTAGCTGGGACTACAGGCACCCGCCATAGTGCCCGGCTAATTTTTGATGCAGTTCGGCCAGGGCCAGGTTTGAACCCGCAGCCCTTGGTATATGGGGTCGGCGCCCTACTCGCTGAGCCACAGGCGCCACCCCATATCCCACACTTTAAAAAGTCCAAAGTTAGGTGTATCTCCTTGCCCTCTCCTGTCCCGAATTAGACAATGACCTTAGAACCTAAACTCTTTATCAGTTCTCTCCTGTGTTATACTTTTACTGTCCATTATTTTGGTTTGTCTTTTTAGCCCTAAAAATTAGACATCATTATTTCATACAACAGTTGCTTAAATTTACTTATACTTAACAATTTCTTTGCCTACCTTTACTTCCTACGTAGACAAACACTCTGTGACATTTCCCTTTTAAAGTATATCCTTTATGGGAGTTCTTTAAGCTGGTGGTAAAGTTGGGTTTTGCTTATGACTTACAAAGTCTTCATTCTTGAAAGGTAATTTTGTTGGCTGACACTGTCCTCTTTTGGCTTCCAGGTTGCTGTTGAGATGCGGCTCTCTGACTTCTCTGCTCTGCAGGTGATAGCTTCTTTCTGATTTTAAGACATTCTCTTTCTTGTTATGGTTTGTGGCTTTATTGCAATGTGTCTAGGTATTATTTAAAAAAGATATATCCCATTTTGTATATGGGTGCTCCTTTAACTTAGATTCATGTTTTTCTAGTTCTAGAAAATTCTAAGCTAATATTCGTCAAAGATTTGCTTTTCTTCTGTTCTCTTTCCAGGTATGCTCAATAATTTATCCTCTTTTCATGTCTTAACCTTTCATACTTTTCATGTCCTTGGTCTCCATGTACTGTATTCTGAACAGGTTTTTTTTTTTTTTGGAGACAGTCTTACTTTGTTGCCCTCAGTAGAGTGCCATGGTATCATAGTTCACAGCAACCTTAAACTCTTGGGCTCAAGAGATTCTCTTGCCTCTGGGATTATAGGTGCCTGCCACAACATCCAGCCATTTTTTTTTTTTTTTTAGAGATGGGGGTCTTGCTTGTGCTCAGGCTGGTTTTGAACTCTGGAGCTCAGCAATCCACTGGCCTCAGTCTCCCAGAGTGCTAGTATTACAGGCATGAGCCACGGTGCCCTGCTATTCTGAAGAGTATTTTCAGATCTTCTAGTCCTCTCTCTTATATTATATTGTGTTTAATATGTAAATCTAGTCACTGGATTTAAAAATTATTGTACTTAAATTAATTTATTGAGACAGAGTCTCATTCTGTCACTAGAGTGGCATGGCATCAGAGCTCACAACAATCTCAAACTCTGAGGCTTGACTAATCCTTTTGCCTCAGCCTTCTGAGTAGCTGGGACTAGAGGCACCCACAACACCTGGCTAGTTTTTCTATTTATTAGTAGAGATGGGGTCTCTCTCTTGCTCAGGCTGGTCTTGAACTCCTGAGCTCAAGCAATCAGCTTGCCTTGGCCTCCCAGAGTGCAATCATTACAAGCGTGAGACACCATGACTGGCCAATTATTTTATTTTTCACTTATATTCTATTTGATTTTTTCAAATGTGCTGCATTGCTTTTAATAGTCACTTTTGCTTGTTTTTTTAAGGATCATTTCATTGAACATTTCATACATAATTTCTTTATTCAGTATCTGATGATTTTCCAGTGTCTGAAGTGTGTGTGCATGGAAGGTTCGGGTAATCTAAACCTGCTGCTTAGAGCTTGTGTTGAATCTCATTTATACTGGCTTTCTCTGTACGTGTGTTGGGGGGGGGTAGTTTTTGTTTATAAGCTCCTAACTGACTGATATAAATCTACGGACATCCCGAGCACCTGTATTTTCCTGTTTCTACTACATGGTCAGAGTGGCTAACAACTCCATAGTTTCATTCTAGGGTCCTGCATTAATGTGAAAGTCTCAGCTTTAGCTTCCTCAGCTTGTTGGCATAAGCATTTCAGTTTGGTATTTGACCCTATAGGGACTTTGACTTCACCACTCCTCCTCACACTCCACTTTGAGTAGGTTCATTTAAATTTATTAATGGGAGTGCTCTCATATTGAGATTTCCCTTGGTCTTACAAGCCTGTCAATGCAGTAAAAAAGAGACTTAATCAAATTTAAACAGGATCAACTTATATTATAGTGACAAGGTACTTCAGAAAAATTAGTTTGTCATACAATAGGAAATAGAACTCTTTCTACTCATTTTTGCTCCCAAGGGATTATCCTTAATTTTTGTGAGTAAGGTCGACCATGTATTTAAGATTTATTTTAACATTTTAGTAAGCATTTCTGGGCATTGTATAGGATTTTCAGAAACCATACCATGCCACATTGCTAATAATTTCAGAAGTCCTCTTCCCCCCCCCCCCCAAACATCTAGATGTTAAACTAGATCTTTCTGATTTTACACCTATGTAATTTTTCCATACCTACTTGTAGGATTTGGATTAATTTACATAAAATTTTACTGTATCAGATTTGGATAACTGTTCCAGTCTAATAAGATTTTTCTAGCTCTTTTCAAACAATCCATCCTTTTGCCCTTGTCTATGACCTGAATGCTGAATTTCTATTCTGGCAGTTATCTCTGTAAATTTCCTTTGGGACTAAAGATTGAAGGATAATTCCTTTGGGATTAAGAATAGCATATATCTTAGTTATTTTTTATTTCTGAGGTCATGCTAGGATATATATATTTAACTAAAAGAAGCTAATCAATAAATGCATACTGAATGAATGTCCTTATCTAAGTTACCAATAAAGATTTTTTTGATCAATAAAAATACAAGGCAAGAGCTGGCTCATGCTTATAATCCCAGCACTTGGAAGGCTGAGGTGGGTAGCTCATTGCCTGAGCTCATGAGTTCAAGACCAACCTGAGCAAAAGCAAGCCTCCATTTCTAAAAAATAGCTGGGTGCTATAGTAGGCACCTGTAGTCTCAGATACCTTAGAGGCTGAGGCAAGAGAATTGCCTGTGCCCAAGAGTTGGAAGTTCTGTGAGCTATGATGCCATAGTGCTCTACTGAGGGTATGAAAAAAAAAAAAAACCACAAAACAACAAGACAAGCCTATGATCAGAGTCTTGGGCCATAAGAGAGATCTTGTTTCTTGCTGTCAATGATCCACTAATTACCACTCCTGGGTATGGACATTCAAGTATAATTGTTACTCAATGACTCAACAAATACTTCAGATTATATTAAACTTTACATTACTTAATATCCATGAGAGTATTCAGATATTCTGTCCATAGCATTTCCATTTTCTATTAAAATTATTGGCTTATCTTAAATCTTTCATGAAGCCTTTCTACATGTAGACCATTCTGATTTCTCTAGCATACCTTCAAATTCATTAATACACATTTTTACCCTTTAAATACAGGCTTCCCTTTTCTCTTTAATTTTTTTTTTTTTTTTTGGGGAGATAGGGTCTCACTCTGTTACCTATGCTAGAGTATAGTGGCAGCATGACAGCCTATTGCACCTC
The DNA here is from genome assembly GCA_963573935.1 of Arctocebus calabarensis. NCBI lineage: Eukaryota > Metazoa > Chordata > Mammalia > Primates > Lorisidae > Arctocebus > Arctocebus calabarensis. The sequence continues at coordinate 14,969 of CAUYON010144989.1, forward strand.
AGACTGAGGTTCAAGCGATCCTCCTGCCTCAGCTTCCTGAGTAGCTAGAACTAATTACAGGCATGCCCCACCATGCCCAGCTAACTTCTCTATTTTTTTGTAGAGAGGGAGTCTCACTCTTGTTCAAGCTGGTCTTGACCTCTTGGCCTCAAGTGCTCTTCCTGCCTCCGCTTCCCAAAGTGCTGTGCTAGGATTATAGGGATATGTTACTGCACCCTGCCTCTCAAATCTTTAATGAGAGTTTATTACTTTTCATCCTATGACATACAACAGTGTTGAACACACAGCAAGTAGCCAATATATAACTACTATAACTGCCCTCTGCTTTTTTTTTTTAAAAAGAACTCCTGGGGTCAAGTAATCCTCCCACCTCAGCCTCCCAAGTAGCTGGGACTACATGTGCGTGCCAACACCCCCAAGTAATTTTTTTTTTTTTACCCCCAAGTAATTTTTAGTTATTTTGTAGACAGAGGATCTCACTTTGTTACCTAGGCTGGTCTCAAACTCCTGACCTCAAGCAAGTCTCCTGCCTAGGCCTTCCAAATTGCTGGGATTACAGGCATGAGCCATACACCCAGCCAATAACTGCTTTTTAATAGTAGAATGTCTCTTAAATCTGTAAGTTATTTGAAGAGAAAATGAGAACTCTCATCTTCTTGGCCCAATCCTTACATGGCAAAATGGGAAGGAAGATATGTTGTATGTATTTAATAAAATTGCTCACCCTTAAATACTATCAAAATCTGCTTTCATATCTTTAAATCTTATTCAAATAAATTACAGCAACACTAGAAAGAAAAATGTATTTAGCAATCCAAAGAATGAAAGGGCCTATATATTTTTTGGTAGACCCTCTGTATGTTGACTACCCAAAGGACTGTAACAAACCAATCAACACGTGGAGGTGGTCAACATAAGAAACTAGGCCTACTTATACTGGTAAGTACATGTGTGCATGTCTGCTCTATGAAAATCAGGCCAACTTAAGGAGGTGGTCAATTTTGGAGGTTTTACTGTATTTTGAAATAGACTATCAATCACCATAGCATTCTAGCACTACTGTCGTAAATATTTAATTGATGATACTCAAAGGAAATGCCATAAAATACCAGGTTCCTAATTCTTGATGAGTCAGGAAAAGCCATATTGTTTGCCAATTCTTTAAAAACACAATTAAGTTATTTTTATATCTTTCTCAAAAAATAACCAAAATGAGGGCTGAGTATAACAACCAGTGAGACTATACGACATTCTTTAGTTCAGTGGCTCTGAAGATGTGATGCAGGGACCTCTGAAGATTACTAAGACTTGGGAATTCTGTAAGATATGAGCTATTTTCTTAACAACACTAAGACACTACAGAATGGGAAGTATGCATAATACTTCTGCTGCATACCAACAGGTTTTCATGCAACAGAGTAAGGGAGGTTCTGCAACTAACCTTTATTAAAACTACTACTTGTTGAAGAAGTAGTGAAGAATATCCACAATTATTATTATTACTGTTATTATTTTTTTGAGACAGAGTTTTAGTATGTCGCCCTTGGTAGAGTGATGTAACATCACAACTCACAGCAACCTCAAACTCTTGGGCTTAAGCGATTCTCTTGCCTCAGCCTCCAGAGTAGCTGGGACTACAGGCACCTGCCACAACGCTCAACTACTTTTTGTTGCAGTTGTTACTGTTAAGCAGACGTGGGCTGGGTTTGAACCCGCCAGCCCTAGTGTATGTGGCCGGCGCCCTAACCACTGAGCGACGGCTGCCAAGTCAAATATCCACAATTATTTACAAGGTAATTAAAATACTCCTAACCCTTTCCAACTACTCATCTGTGATAAGGTTGGATTTTGTTCATATACTTCAACTGAAACAATGTATCTTAAACAAAGCAAAAGCAGAAGTAAATATGAGAATCCAGCTGTATTCTACTAATCCAGATATTAAAGAAAATAACAAATGTAAAATACTTACTAAATTTGTGTTTTGTCTTCCAAATTTTTTTCCACACAAATGTTTACAATGGTTATTTTAAATGAATTAAATACATATTCTAAAATCTGTTTTAATTTCTGATATAGAAAATATTTTAGCTATAACTCACAGAAATAAAAGGTCTTGGGGGGGGTCTCTGCACATATGAAAAAGTATAAAGAGGTCCTGAGACCAAAAAGTTTGAGAATTACTGGTATAGTTAATGAAAATTCCCTCCCTAGGGAGCTCTGTTCCACCTTACACACAGCAGGACTTACAAATTATCTAATTGATCTTATTTACCAAGAAATACTTGGGAAGACTATTTGCTGTCTGCACATCTTCTCTAATAGTGCAAAGTTAGACCAAACGAATTATTATGAGGTGAATATTCCTCACGTCTAGAAACACTATTCTACCAACCACCCCAGATGCCCTTTCCATGTGCTCGATTTCAAATACAACACCCTCTCCTTCCAATGTAAGTAACCACCCTTGACTTTGATAATAATCACTTCTTTGCTGCTTTTTCTTAACGGTTTTAACAACTATATGTGTTTCCCTAAATGCTACAGTTTTACCTCTTCCCCCCTTTTGAGATAGGGTGTCCTCACCTTAGCCAGATGTGTCTCCAACTCCTGGGCTCAAGGGTTCCTCCCACCTCAGTTTCCTGATGACTGAGACTATAGGTGAGTGCCTACATTTGTGCCGATTTAAAATACACTTTTGTCTTTTGGGTCTCTTTTAATCCATAGGTGTTTGTACCATCTCCCTTTCCTTATACAGTCAACCCCTCACATCTGTGGGTTCTGCATCTTTACAGATGCAACTCAACCATGGGTCAAAAATAATTGGGGAAAAAAATTTCATCTGTACCAAATACATAGACTTTTTCTTTTCATTTTCCCCTAAACAATACAACTATTACATAACATATACTTTGTATTAGGTATTATAAGCAATCTAGAACTGACTTAAAGTATATGAGAAGATGTGCATAAGTTATATGCAATTACTAAGCCATTTTATTTTAATTAGTTAACTTATTTATTTTGAGGTAAGAGTCTCACTCTGTCACTCTCGGTAGAGTGCCATGGCATCTTAGCTCACAGCAACCTCTAACTTTTGGGTTTAAGCAATTCTCTTTTCTCAGCCTCCTAAGCAGCTGGGACTATAGGCGCCCGCCACAACACCTGGCTATTTTTAATGATGGGGTCTCACTCTGGCTCAGGCTAGTCTCGAACTTATGAGCTCAGGCAATCCACCAACCTTGGCCTCCTAGAGTGCTAGGATTACAGGTGTGAGCCACCGCACCCGGCCCTTTATTTATTTATTTATTTTGAGACAGAGGGTCTGCGTGAGCCACTGTGCCTGGCCTTACTAAGCCAGGACTTAGTATCAAGGACTTCAGCATCTGCAGATTTTGATACTAAGGGAAGTATCCTCCCACCCTGCCACTGCCTCAGTCTCTTCAAATGTTAGGATTACAGATGTGAGCCACTATATGGTCAGAAATACAACTTTCTTAACCCGTACGTTGAGATAATAAGTTTAGACAAGTAAAAACCCTAGTTAAGTATATTTTTGCTAATTATATTTATTTTCTGCCTGTGACTCAAAGGAGTAGGGTGCCAGCTTCATGTCCTGGAGGTTGTGGGTTCAAACTCAACCCCGGCCAAAAACCTCAAAAAAAAAAAAAAAAGTTATTGCTTAGAAATAATGGGTACCTTCCATAGCCAAAGCCTACACCTATCTATTTTTAAAATGCAAAAAATATATAAGGAACAAAATAAGAATATGGAAGCTAAAAGTGAAATTATTTTATTTTATTCCCAACTTGAAATTTCCAAAAGGGAGTATTTTTCATGTTGCAATGAAAAAGGTTATGTAAATAAAATCTTGTTGTTAGCAAAATGAGAAACAAATAAGAGCTTCCCAAAAAGATAATTTCCAGACATCAGGGCAATTATTCTAAACATTTAAGTGTAATAAGAGATTTCAAATGCCCATGCTCCTCATTCTCATTAGCAAGCACACATAAAACCTCAAAACTTATCCATAACAGTGGGATCTTGAGATATAGTCTCAATGCTCCATGAGTTCCTTGAGAGTTTTTAAATGATGTATTTTAATTCTTATGACTGCCAAAAAGATACTATAAGCATGCTCTGAATCACCTGGCTGATCATCTTAATATCAAGTCTTGCATCATGATTTTGATACCCACATTCCTGTTTGGGGGCATACTAGTGTCAAGTTGTTATACTTTAATTGAAGGCTAATAAAAAAAGGAGCAGAGGTGGACTTAATACATAAATGTCACATTCTACCAAATGAAGGCAAAATTACATTATGAATGAGAGTTTCAAAGTGCTTTGAAGGCAGAAAAATAGCGGAAGAACTCAGCAACCACACAGCACCCAGCAGTACTGGCATGCTCAACTCAAAACAGAACTTACAGCGACTGCTTAAGGTGTACAGAGTTTCTTTCTAGGGCGATGAAATGCTCTGGAATTAGAAAGCTAATGGCTGCACAACACTGTGAATGTACTACAAGCCAACGAATTATATACTTTTAAGTAGTAAATTTTATATTATGTGAATTTAATAAAAAAATAAATAAAATGCATGGCACAGTAATATTATAGATGGCATCATCTAACATATTAAATGCACGTTGCTAATTTAAATATAATTAGTTTTGTGGTTTGTAATTTGTAAATCAGATTACTGTTGCACAAGAATGACAACCCTGAGGAATGCACACCTACTTTTATGTTTATTAATATCTGTTACATTAAAACCAAAATAACTTAAATCAACATTGGGGAATGTATCTGAAACAGCATTTGCCCTTTAAAAAGGGCTTATAGATATTAAAATTTAAAAAAAAAGCTGATATGAGTTATAAACATTATCATCTTATTTCTCTGAAGCTGAAGTAATAAAAGATTAATAAAAGTGGGAGATTAATGCCAAATTTATATCTTATTTATAAATTACTCCAAGACCTTTGAAGATTTTTATGTACCCATATAACATTTTTCTTTGCAAAAATTGAGTATCAGTTTGAACATAATAGCTGCTGAACAAATATATAGCTTTTATAGAAGAGTAACAAAGATATCAAGAAACAGGCACTGATTCCCTGTTGGTCCAGGACATCATTTTCTGCTTAACTCTCTACAGTCACACAAAGTTACAGCTAATAACTTCTGGTGATCTTAGCAAGCCTTTTAGTGTTTAATAAACTGAAAAAAAACAAACAAACAAAAAAACCTTCCCTGTGCTGGCAACTGGCAGGCTGTAATAGATGGGGACACTGCAGTGATAGGGTAGTGATAGGAACAGAAGGAAACAGCTTCAAAATCCTAAGGAACTTGACAAGCACAGTTTGAAAAAGTATACTAAACTCGGTTCCTGTGGAGTCTGCCAGCAAAACATCAATTAGAAGTCTTTCCTATTATATGAGTACTAAGAGGTTTAATCTTCTTGGTAATAGAGAGAGAGCAAAAGTGCTTTGGCCTGAAACATAACAGATCCAGATGTTTTAAAAGCAAATAAGTAGTTTAATGACTGAATTCAAATAGGTTTTGAAAATGCATTTAATAAAATAAACCAGGCCCAGCACAGTGGTTCATACCTTTAAACCTGGCACTCTGGGAGCTTAGAATTTTGAGAAAAAACTTGATCAAGTGTGAGACCCCATCTCGACTAAAAATAGAAAAACTAGCCAGCACTGTAGTGGGCGTCTGTATTCCCAGCTACTTAGGAGGCTGAAGCAAGAGAATTGCTTGAGCCTGGGAGTTTGAAGTTGCAGTGAGCTATGATACATGGCACTCTACCCAGATTCTGTCTCACAAAACAAAACATAACAAAACAACCAAATGAAATTGATTGATTCATTCGACCAATATGAATTTGTATATGCTCTACAGTGGTAATTTATAATCTACCAGTGATGATGTAAATTACAGATGTTACTTGAAAAATTTTCTAGCCATCTTGAAAATTTAGACATACAGGGTTGAAATTTTTTGAGACTTTATTGTGTCAGACATTGAAAAACAGAATATCATTTTGGAACTCACAGATTTGATTAAAGTCTTAGTCTTCAAGAGTGACCCAGAGGCTGATGACAGAGTAAGTTTCTATTTTGCTGAGGCTGGTATAGAACAGCAAGGAATTTATGCAGGTATTAAGTAGCCTAACTAACTATTCAACAGTGTTTACCTCTCAACTCTCATTTCAGCCTCAAAACCACCCTACAGAAAATACATGGCATTTCTGTTTTTCAAATGGAAACAAAACAAAACAAAACACCAGAAAGATCCTATCTATAGAGCAGTGAACGTTTTACATTGGCCATTAATAGGATCATAAGGGAACTTCAAGTTAAACAAAATAAAAGCATTTTTAAATAGAAGAACTTCTAAGAGTCTTCAGTATGTTAACGCACAACATGAATTTCTAACAGAAAGATGCAATATATAACTTTGTAGTTTTTAAGACCAAATAATCCTTTTTTGTGTGGAACAGATGATAGACCAAGGAACAATGAAATAATGATGAAATGCAGCTTTTGTGGCCTCACAAAAACTTGAAGATTCACATAAGTTTAAAGATTAATCTTTTGAGACTACTTTTAAAATATGTATTACATAATCCTTAGGGTAATATTAGATGAAAAGAAGGATCACATATTCTTTACAGAATGTAGTGACCTGGGTGTTTTTTTTTTTTATTTATTTATTTATTTATTTATTTATTTTCTTTAAGACACATCACATCACTCCTCTGCTTACTCCTCAGTGCTTTTCTTTTTTTTTTTTTGAGACAGAGCCTCAAGCTGTCACCCTGGATAGAGTGCTGTGGCATCACAGCTCAAAGCAACCTCCAATTCCTGGGCTCAAGCGAGTCTCCTGCCTCCGCCTCCCAAGTAGCTGGGACCACAGGCGCCTGCCACAACGCCTAGCCGTCACTGTTGTTTGGCAGGCCTGGGCCCAGGCTGGATTCGAACCCGCCAGCTCAGGTGTACGTGGCTGGCGCCTTAGCCCGCTGAGCCACAGGCGCCGAGCCATGACCTGGGTGTTTTACAGGATTGTAGACTCTGTGATGCAAATAGCTTTCTGAAACAAAAGGGCAAAACTCCTTCTATTGACTGTATCTTCTAGACACAAAGGT
>CAUYON010144990.1:0-21899 GCA_963573935.1 Arctocebus calabarensis
GGCGGGGGCTCGAACCCCCCAACCTGGGTTTTTGGGGCCCGCCCGCGCACCTCTCCCTGGGGTAACTGCGCCCCCCCCCCCCCCCCCCGCCTTGTGTAGCATTCTTGATAAACACTTTAGCAGGAAACATTAGAGGGAAATAGTTCCACCATCCATTTATGAAGAAATAAATAACTTAAGTTTAAACTAATATTTGGTTAATCTTTTGCCCCACTTTATCAAAATGGGATATCAGCAGTTGACCTACATCTGTATCTTGTAATGGTTACATTTATTAGGTATATATTTATACCAAAGTAGACTCACAATACATATGACATTTTATTTTTTTCCTCTATACATATTTGCTTGAGAATTTGGGGTTTGGGCAGTTTAGTAACACAGTTGAGTTGCAGTGACCATAGTTACAAAGTTTCTCAATGTCAGTATTATTGACATTTTAGGCTGCATAATTCTTTTTAATGGGGAGCTGTTATGTGCCCAAATATGGTGGGATGTTTAGCAGCATCAGTGGCCTCTATCCAGAAGATGCCACTAGGACACACCACTACTTAACTGTTGTCCAGTGTGATTAAGGAAAATGTCCTTAGGTACTGCCAGTATTTTCTCTGGAGGGCAAAATCACCCCTGCTTAAGAAAGCAGTGTGATTTTCTAATTGGGGTAATCCACACCAGCTTGTGAGTATTCTTTCTTCACAAACCAGCTGCTCTGCTTGACTTCTATAGGATGGAAAAACTCACTAGATGCTCACAGTGAATGAAGAAATAATTTTCACGGTGTTTAGGATATACAGAAGTAAAAGTTTATTTCTTTTCTCACGAAAGAAAGAGAAGGAGAGAATGAGGGGCCATGACACACTAATGAAGGTATGGGCAGTTGATGAAAAGCAACTAGTGTTTTAAAAGGCAAAAATGGCTTTTCTTTTCTTCTCTGTTTCAGCAGACTGATAACAGAAGCGACAACAAAGTTGTTGCAAGTGCTCTTTCCCACTCATCGGAGTCCTAGGAATCTGTTTTTTGGCAGCAGCTGAGGCAGAGACTTGGAGTGAAGAGCTCCCACCTCTTCTGTCCACTTAGGGCTCTTCAAACCTGGGAAACAACTCTTAGAGATAAAAAGTTAAGCCACGGGTGTTTTAATTAAAACACACAGCTGTGTTGTTTTTTCTTCAAAGGGGCAGTTATACATTTTGAGTTTTATTTCCTTTACTTTCTGTTAAGATAGTTTAATTTCCTCTGTTAGACAGTTTATTAGTAAAGCCAACTTTCTACTTTTCTTTTGAAGGGTAAAAATGAGTCGTCGTTTTCTTATTCTAAAAATCTTCATGGTCACTTATGTTCCATTTTCTCTGCCACCAATCCTAGATGTATGCTTCCCATTACTTCTTTCTGGCTTTTGTCATGGCTTCCCACATAGTCTTCCTTGTAGTTCATCTTATTTACTGTTACAAATCTTTTTTTTTTTTCCCTTTTTCTGAGACATAGTCTCACTATGTTACCGTCCTTAGACTGCCATGGTGTTACAGTTCACAGCAAACTCAAACTCTTGGGCTCAAGAGATTCTCTTGCCTCAACCTCCCAAGTTACTGGGATTGCAGGTACCTGCCACCGGGCCTGGCTCTTTTTTTGTTTGTTTGTTTAGCAGCTCTGGCTAGTTTCAACGCAACAGCTCCTGTGCATGTGGCTGGCACCTTAACCACTGAGGTATAGGCACCAAGCCTACTATTAGAAATCTTTCTAAAGTATTCGCACCAAATCTCCTAGTTTAAAAGTTGTGTTTGGGGCTCAGCACCTGTAGCTCAAGTGGCTAAGGCGCCAGCCACATACACCAGAGCTGGCAGGTTTGAATCCAGCCCGGGCCTGCCAACAAAAAAGCAGCTGGGTGTTGTGGCGGGCACCTGTAGTTCCAGCTACTTGGGAGGCTGAGGCAAGAGAATCGCTTAAGCCTAAGAGTTTGAGGTTGCTGTGAACTGTGATGCCAGAGCACTCTACCAAGGGCAACATAGTGAGACTGTGTCTCAAAAAAAACCCCAAAAGCAACTTTTTTTTTGAAACAGAGCCTCAAGCTGTCGCCCTGGATAGAGTGCCGTGACATTACACCTCACAGCAACCTCTAGCTCCTGGGCTTAAGCAGTTCTCTTGCCTCAGCTTCCCAAATAGCTGGGACTACAGGCGCCCGCCACAACACCTGCCTATTTTTTGGTTGTAGTTGTCATTGTTGTTTAGCAGACCCAGGCTAGGCTCAAACCCGCCACCCGCAGTGTATGCGGCTCCTGCCCTGTGTACTTACTAAATTTCAAATTGTATGATACAACAATGTACAATACAAAAAATGTCTCCCTACATTACCTGCTCTTTTGTTGATCATTCTATAGCTTACATATATAGCTCATCTCTAACTCCCATATCATCAGTTTTATTATTTGCTCATGACTCTTCTAGTAACTTCTCCCTATTTTCAGCCTCTTTAATTGGCCTATTTTCTTCATCATATTTTTTCAGCAAACCTTTGACTAAAATATTCCAAACATCGTGCCATTTGCTAAGCATAAAGAGAGAAATATTGTCCCCTTAATGTTCACATTTTTTTCCTCTGAAACACACACCCCAAACACTTTCCTGGACCCTCACCTTACATTCTAATGTTCTGTGTCACCGTTTCACAGGGGTTATTAAGAAAACAATGGACTCCACTTAGTTGCTTTTTTTCAGCTGCCCTTTATTTTTCAGTATACTTTCCTGGGGCTTTTTTACCTCTCTACACTGTAGTCAACTGTTGCCCTGCTGAAACTTTTTAAAAATACTATATAGGCAAAAATACACCAAAACATTGTTTATTGCTACTGTGCCACCAGTTCAGTTTATCATACAAAGTACTCTGGAACAGATCTTTCTTACCTTTCCTGCTTGATCTCAACTTAACATCTGCCATGTGGTACAGGCATAACAAACCACTTGAAATGTGTGGAATCTTGTGTATTCTGCTTGTTGTCTTCCTAGTACCTTTGTATTCAATTTCAAGTCAAACATCCCTGAAACCTCTTTCAGCAAGCATTAAGTACATTCACATCATTTGCAGTCATCAGCACCATTTACCTCTAGAATTTTTTCATCTTCCAGAATTGAAACTTACTGACTTTTTTGACCTATTGATTATTTAATCTTGGATTAATGGGCAAGTTTGAAGCATTCTGGTAGCCCCCAAAGCGATCTGTAAATATTTTCCTAAATAGTTCTGTTACCTTCTGTATGTCAGCATCCATTCAGAAAAACAGAAACCAATCTGAGTACATAACATGGAAGAATGTTATGAGAGAACTGGTTACACTGGTGATAGAAAAGCTAAGAGCCCTGCAGCTTACATGAGGCATCTCAGATGTTAGTAACTGTAGAAAGCCAGTACACTAATTAGAGTAAGAGAGAAAGCAACCCAGAGGCTGGATTGACTGTAGAAGATGGAAGGTAGACACATCTGATGAAGGAGCTATAGTCAGAGGAGAGTGTACTGACGCAGAGAGAGAATGGAAGGAAAAAACACGACTTCTTCCTCTTGCTCTGCAGTCTCCCACTAGGGCTCTCGTTTACTGAACCCTGCCAGAAGCTGGCTGACAGGATCCTGGGAAACGGTGCCTGTAAGCATTCAAGCTTTATGTCCTACAGGATAGAGCAGGGGAAGGATAAAGAAGGGATTCGAGGTCTCCTCCTCTTTGAAACATGGCATAATTTCCCTCAAGCCTAGTAGTAGTTTCTCTAGCCCTTCTCTTCCCATGAAATAAGTCAGTCCTATTTTCTTTCCACTTTTGCTTTTACATTACAGTTAATTTGTGTGTGTATTTTCTGTTGCCTAATAATTTTATAGACAGAGACCTTACCTCTGTTATTTGTGGATCTAGTAATACAAGGCACTGTAAGGTAAGGGTTTCTGAGAATTGTCTTTTTAAAGGTCATTAAGTAAATGATATTTCTGGGGATTAAGTGTGAGGTCATTAAATCTGAAATGTCTGATGTTGAATCAAAAGTTTAGTTTGTTATATCTCAGACAAGAAGCAATACAATTAATTAAAGTACATTCCTAAACTCTTAACACAGTTTTGCCATCTTCATGGTGACTTATGTATGCCAGCAGCAAAGAGGAAGAGGCAATGAAATTGAAAAGCGCATTCCACAGCTTGTTGAGAATGGAATATTGTTCTTGTAAGAAATGGTCCAAAGCCTGGAAGAAGTGGTAGTCAGTTGGTGCAAGTTCTGTTAAATATGGTAGATGACAGGGAGTCCAGGTGCAGCTTCTATAGTTTAGCAGTGTTGTTTGTGTTACATGTAGTTGAGCATTGTGTTGCAAGAGGAGTGGTCTTTTTGTATTGACCAATGTCAGCTGCTTAATTGCAGGCATCCTCATCACTTCATCCAGTTGGTTGCAGGAGACCTTTGGTGTAAACAATTGACCAGGTTTCATGAAGCTGTAGTAGATAAACCAGTCTTGTACCACTGAATGACACTATTAGCTTTTTTTGATGAACATTCGATGTTTCAACACTTCATCTTTATCCAGCCATTGTGCCAGACACTTAGAAATGTAACAGAATCCATTTCACATCACACCTAACAATATGGCCTCATGACAACAATAAAGGGCAAGCTTCAAGACAATTTCTTTTCTGACACTCATTTAATCATATAATACCCATCTTTCCAGCTTCCTTACCTTGCCCATTTGTTCCAAATGTTTTAATGTGGTTGGAATAGTAATATCAAACCTTGAGATGGTTGAGATGGATTTGCTTCCATTACAGCTTTCAATTCATCATTATCCACTTTGGTCTTAGGTTGCCCATGTGGTTCACTGTCAGGATCAAAATCACCTAAATGACTGGGCCCGGTGGCACACGCCTATAATCCTAACAGTCTGGGAGGCCAAGGCAGGTGAATTGCTTGAGCTAATGAGTTCAAGATCAGCCTGAGCAAAAAGCGAGACCCATATCTCTGCTAAAAATAGAAAACTGAGGCAAGAGGGTTGCTTGAGCCCATGAATTGGAGGTTGCTGTGAGCTATGATGCCACAGCACTGTGCCCAGGGTGACAGCTTCAGACTGTCTCAAATAAAAATTAATTAATTAATTAATTAAAAATCACGAGAATCTCAAACCATTGTCATACTATGTATTAATTAACCATATCCTTCCCAAACATGTCATTGATATTTTGAGCTGTCTGTGCTAAATTGGTTTCACAATAGAGCTCATATTTGAAAATAACATTTTTTATTTACTCATGGTTTCACAAAAATTGCTCAAAAAAAAAATTGAAAGATAATCACAAACTAAAACATGATTTTTAAAGAAGGAAGATGTACCTTAACAATTTAAAAATATATATATATCAAAGTGAAATATCAGAGTTATCAACTCTCAGACTTAGTACTTAAGGAAATCGGACATTTCAAACTTAATAACCTAATAGGATATGTAAAGAAGATATTCTCATAAAGGGGCTTTACTTTCTCTTGCTTTCTTCAGGCTCTTTTTAGTTTTCCTTCCCTTCAGATAGGAAGAAGAGAGGTTAGACACTTGGTATCTCAATTCTTAAAATACAAATACCCTTGATACACTTAGAATTTTTTTTTTCCTTCTATTTTTCAGTTGTGTTTCCCCTTCAGTCTGTTTTGTTATTCATTACTACCTTTACTTAAGAGCAGGCTAAAAACAGTATTATGTTAAGAAAAAAGAACCTAGGCTCGGCGCCCATAGCACAGTGGTTACAACGCCAGCCGTATGTACCATGGCTGGCAGGTTCAAACCCAGCCCTGGCCAGCTGAACAACAGTGACAACTACAACAAAAAAAATAGCTGGGCATTGTGGTGGGCATCTACAGTGCCAGCTACTTGGGAGGCTGAGGCAAGAGAATTGCCTAAGCTCAGAAGTTGGAGGTTGCTGCCAGCTATGATGCCATGGCACTCTACCGAGGGCGACATAATAAGACTCCGTCTCAAAAAGAAAGAAAGAAACTGAACTTTTTTACCTATTTAAATACCTTTGTAAGTTTTACACAAAAACAGTTCTTTTATTTGGAGGTTGTTTTTAGGAATAAAGGAGGAAAACAACTAATATTGGTTGAAGGGTAGTCAGTAATAAAAGATGATTGGTGCCTAGTTTCTATTTAAACTGTAGTATTTGAGATTTAGAGTAATTTTACCTAAAATTTCCCTATTATTTGAGAATTGGTTACAGTCAGATACTTGATGATAAGTAAGCATTTTGTAAGCATGGAACTGATTAGTCATGTCTATAGTTCACTATATATCATTAATAGGTTCTTGGAAACTGCTACTATAAGTGAAATGACATAACCAAACCAATTTTTTCTTTCTTTCTTTTTTTTTTTTTTTTTTTTTTTTTTGTAGAGACAGTCTCACTTTGTTGCCCTCTGTAGAGTGCTGTCGCGTCACAGCTCACGGCAACCTACAACTCCTGGGCTTAGGCGATTTTCTTGCCTCGGCCTCCCAAGTAGCTGCGACTACAGGCGCCCACCACAACTCCCGGCTATTTTTTTGTTGCAGTTTGGCTGAGGCCGGGTTTGAACCTGCCACCTTCGGCATATGGGCCCGGCACCCTACCCAACCAAACCAATTTTATCATTAGCTAGTTGATACATAACAATTAAGTTCCTATGGCATATTTCTGGTTGCAAAATAATCACCAAACTTTGAATAAAGGCCAAACACGTCTAATATTAAACATTAAAATAAGTGTGTGTAATATGTACATTTAAGAATGAGTAATAAAAACAAGTAAGATGAGTATTTACTGAGTTACTGCAATTCACGGTCATGGGTGGCCAGAGCCTGTTTTGGCCACTCCTGAATAGGACACCATTCTATCACAGAGTGCATTCCCATATACATATGTACTCATTATGTGTAGCTAACTTAATTATTCCAAGTAATTGTTAGAAAGCAAGCCATCAGAAAAATGACTTTAGCTGACTGCAGTTTTCACCAAAAAGGAAGGGGGAAAAGCAGTGTATCTTTAATCCAATTAATCATACGTGTATGCTGTGATCATTAATGATGGGAATATTGAAGTGTTGATGTCTAAGATAAAAGACTTCTTCAGGTTCCCAAAAGCTTTCTCATACTACAAAGCTCAAGGCCTTTGGTTTTTTATTTGTGAATTTGTTTGTTTCTCCTTATAGCATTAGTTAGCAAAAGATGAGAAAATTGGCTCGGCTCCTGTGGCTCAACGGGCTAAGGTGCCAGCCACGTACACCTAAGTTGGTGGGTTCGAATCCAGCCTGGGCCTGCCAAACAACAATGACGGCTGCAACCAAAAAATGGCCGGGCATTGTGGTGGGCGCCTGTAGTCCCAGCTACTTGGGAGGCGGAGGCAGGAAACTCACTTGAGCCCAGGAATTGGAGGTTGCTGTGAGCTATGATGCCACAGCACTCTATCCAGAGTGACAGCTTGAGGCTCTGTCTCAAAAAAAAAAAAAAGAGGGGAAAATTGATTCATCAACTACAAATAGAGAATGGTGAGTTGATTCTCAAATTGTAGTTAGGGCATTGCCTGAAGTGGGATGACCATTTCTTTGCCCTTGCCTTTTAAAGCCCTTGTGTGGGCTCAACGTCTGTGGCTCAAGGGGCTAAGGCGCCCAGCCACATACATCTGAGCTGACGGGTTCAAATCCAGCCTGGGCCCGCCAAACAACAATGACGGCTACAACTAAAAAATAGCCAGGCGTTGTGGAGGGTACCTGTAGTCTCAGCTACTTGGGAGGCGGATGCAGGAGAATCACTTGAGCCCAGAAGTTTGAGGTGGTTGTGAGCGGTGATGCCAGGGCGACAGCTTGAGGCTATCTCAAAAAAAAAAAAGAAAGATAAAATAAAACCCTTGTGTGTAATGACTTTGTAGGCTACCTCTCATTAGTTTTTTTTGTTGTTGTTGTTGTTTATTTGTTTTTTGGAACAAAAAACCTCCCAATCCTGGGCTAAAGCCTAAGCCTCCCAAGTAGCTTGGGACTACAGGCACCCGCCACAACGCCCAGCTATTTTTTGGTTGTAGTTGTCATTGTTGTTTGGTGGGCCTGGGCTGGATTCAAACCCGCCAGCTCTGGTGTATGTGGCTAGCGCCTTAGCTGCTTGAGCTACAGGCGCCGAGCCCCTCTAGTTGTTTTGATTTATAGGAACTGGTTAAAGATAGTGTTCCAGGTAAAGAGAGTAGAACCTTACAATTTTAAAGTTGTAGAAGACCCTAGAAATAATTTCTTTAGGAATCACTGACTATTATACCAACATTGAGTTAAGTGCAGTACAAAGGCAAGTCATACCTATAACGGGTGATAGGTAATAAAAATATGATACATAGAGGATTCAAACAACTATTTCTGAGGAAGAGATAATTATACTAAACCCTGAAGAATGAGCTGAAATTAGCTAAGCTAAGAAAACAGGCTGTGCAAGCAAAGGGTACAGAGTATATAGTGACCTTGAAATGAGAACACTCATGAATTTGTGGAACTGAAAGACCATCCTGACTGGAAGAGAGAGAATGGCAAAACATAAGGCTGAAGAGCAAATTAGGGTTAAAAACAAGTAGAACCTCATATGGCAAGTTAAAAATACAGAATTTTATTTTTTCGTTGAGATAAAATTCACGTTACAAAACAAAAAAATTAATGGCTTTTATTTACAAATGTGTGACCATCACCACTAATTCCAGAACATTTCCATCACTCCAAAAAGAATCCCCACACTATTAATAGTCACTCTTTTCCCCCCGTGCTCTGCCAACCACTCATCTACTTTCTGTATCTATGGATCTGTCCTTTTCTGGACATTGCATGTAAATAAAATATATGGCCTTTTGTTTCTGACTTCTTTCACGTGCCATATTGTAAAGATTAATACATGTCATAGCAGGTATTAGTACTTTATTTCTTTTTATGGCTGAATAATATTACATTGTATGGATATACATATTGTCTTTTTCCATTCATTGAGTTGTCTCCACTTTTCCAAAGTTAGGAAAAATGCTGTTATGAACACTTCTACAAGTTTTGTTCGGATGTATGATTTCAGTTCTCTTGGATTGCTTGGTCATATAGTAACTTTTGTTTTCGAGAACCTGCCAAATAGTTTTCTAAACTGGTTATATAATTTTATGTTCCCACCAACAATATGAGGCTTCTGATTTCTCCATCTTTGCCAATATTTGTTACTTATTGTCTTTTAGCATTCTAACTATTCTGGATATGAATTGGTATCTCACTGTGGCTTTGATTTTGTTTTCTTAATGACTCATTAAGCTGAGCATCTTTTCATGTGCTAGTTAGAAATTTGTATTATCTTCTTTGGAGATAGTTCTATTCAGATATTTTGTACATTTATTGATTAGGTTATTTATCTTTATTATCATGTAAAAGTTCTTATAGTTTTTATTTCTAATCGCTTATCAGATATGTGATTTACAGATATTTTCTTCCTTTTCTTTTCTTTTTTTTTTCCCTGCAGTTTTTGGCCGAGGCTGGGTTTGAACCCACCACCTCCGGCATGTGGGGCCAGCACCCTATTCCTTTGAGCCACAGGCAACGCCCTTTTCTTCTATTTTGTTATGATTTTTCACTTTCTTAAAAGTGTCCTTGAAAGCACAAAAATTTTGTATTTTATCCGGTTTATTCCTTCATTGGTTGCTTGTCCTTTAGGTATCATATCTAAGAAACCATTGCTTAGGCTTGGTGCCCATAGCACATGCACCAAGGGTGGCAGGTTCAGTTTATTTTGATTATAAATTATTTTTGTGATTTAATTTTTTTGATTGTTCATTGCAAGTATATAGAAAAATAGATGATTTTTTTTATATTCATCCTGTGTCCTGCAAACTTTTTGAAGTTATTTACTAGGACTAACAGTTGGGGGGGGATTTTTTTTATGTGTGGGTGAGTGGGTTCTTTGGGGTTTTGTTTTTTGTGAATTCCTAAGTATGTTTGTTTGGTTTTGGTTGTTTTTGTTTATTTGTTTGTTTGTTTGGACAGCGTCCCACTCTGTCACCCCAGGGGTAGAGTGCCATGGTGTCATAGGTCCCAGCAACCTCAAACTCTTGGGTTCAAGCAGTCCTCTTGCCTCAGCCTTCCAAGTAGCTGGTACTACAGGTGCCCGCCACAACGCCTACTTTTTGAGACAGGGTCTTGCTCTTCCTCAGACTGGTCTGGAATTCTTTGAGTTCAGGTAGTCCACCTGCCTTGGCCTCCCATAGTGCTAGGATTATAGACATGGGCCATTCCGCCCTGCCCTCCCTACTTTTTGAAAAAAGAATTTGTGAAGGGTTGGCGTTAACTCTTCTTTCAGTGTTTTGTAGAATTCACCAGTAAGACCATTTGATCTTGGTATTTTCTATCTAATACATTTGTTTATTACAAATTCAGTCTCTTGGCTCAGAATGCGTAGCACGGTGGTTATGGTACCAACCACATCCACCGAAGTTGGCGGGTTCGAACCTGGCCCAGACCAACTAACCAACAATGACAACTGCAACAAAAAATAGCAGGACATTGTGGCAGGCGCTTGTGGTCCCAGCTACTTGGGAGGCTGAGGCAAGAGAATTACTTGAGCACAAGAGTTTGAGGTTGCTGTGACCTGTGACGCCACAGCACTCTCCCGAGGGTGACATAGTGAAACTGTCACACACGCACAAAAATTCAGTCTCTTACAGGTTTGTTCAGATTTTTTTATTTCTTACTGAGTCAGTTCTGATAGCTTGTATCTTTCTAGGAATTATCCATTTCCCCTAGGTTTTGTAAATTGTGGACATACAACTGCAGAATTCCTTTACAATTCTATTTATTTCTATAATGTTCAAAGTAATATCTGCACTTTCCTGGACCTGAAAGTGAAGTATTAAAATCTTCCAACTTTCTTGTTCAATTGTTTTTCTCCCTCCACTTCTGTCACTTTTTGATTCATGCTTGTTAGTGCTCACTTTGACAGCACATAACTCCAAAACTGGAACAATACAGAGAAGAGCAGGATGGCCCCTGCTCAAGCATTACATGCAAATTTGTGAAGTGTTTCACATTTTTAGAACATTCTCTTTAGTAGAGTATCACAAGAATGGAAAAACAAGCATCCAGTGTACTCAATACCAACATGAAACTACTAAATGCAACTACAAGCCCACAGGGGAGAAAAACACAAACTCAAGTAGAGGGAGGAGAAGAGGAGAGAGAGGAATTGGTGTGCTCTCACCCATTCAGCACAATTTAAGAGTATATGGCACACCTCCTGGGTGAAGGGCTCAACCACAACCCAACTCTACCCAACAAACATTGTAACCCAATCTCTTGCACCCTCACACCAATCTGAAATCTTGAAAGAAGAAGAATCCCACAGACCTCACAAGCCCTGAACCTTGTAAAGGAAATTGCCCAGAGCAATGGTTCTCAACCTGTGGGTCACGACCCCTTTGTAACAATGAAAATACATCTGGGCATTAGGAAGGTTGAAAACCACTGGCCTAGAGGAAGAAAAAAACGGGGTGGGGGCAGTGAGGAGAGGATTTTCTGGCAGGGTTAAAATCAATAAAGTTAAAATCTTACCCATACTGAAATTTTTTTTTTGCAGTTTTTGGCCAGGGCTGGGTTTGAACCCACCCCCTCTGGTATATGGGGCCGGCACCCTACTCCTTTGAGCCACAGGCACCGCCTCCCCACCTAAATTTTTACTAACAATTCTTTACATGGCTTTAAGAGAGAAGGCATCCAAAGATTGAGATAGAGCCCATACTGCCCATGCACTTGGGCACACCGCAGCCTGCCCAGGTGTGGCCTAGAGTTGGAGCTAGGTGAGAATCATACTTCAGCAATGGTGTGCTGGACCAACTTGCGCACTAAATCGCAGTGGTGACATCACAAAGGACCCACCCCCACCACAAGAGTCATGCCGAGTGGTGGACCATCCTGTGTTCAAGTAGCAATACTTCTCTAAAGACATCGTGGAGAATTACTTCATGTGTGATAGTGGCAGCAAAGGATGCCAGGATGCAAACCAGGGCCAGCCAAATCTTGCGATGGTGAGCATACTGTCTATTGCAATGTGCGGGAGCATGACCCCCTTGTGCTGTTCTGTGACAGCTGTGACACCCTTACCTGCCAAGACTGCCAGCTTAATGCCCACAAGGATCACCAGGTCCTAGAGGATGCAGTGAAGTATCAGCGAAAGCTCCTGCACACGGGACAGTCCACCGCTCGGCGTGACTTCTGTGGTGGGGGTGGGGACTTTGTGTATCACCACAGCGATTTAATGTGTGAGCTGATCCAGCACACTTCCCTGGTGAAGTGCCTTGGGGATAAACATGCAAACTGCAAAAGACCACCAAGGAAGTTTACAGCCTGATCCGCCAGGTGTCTGACATACAGAAACGTGAACAGATGGATGTCATGATGGCCATCCTGCAGATCATGAAGGAACTGAATAAGTGGTCTATGCACTGGTCAGTGCTGCCCATAGGTGACTGAGGGGCAGCAGGTGCGCCTGGAGTGGCAGCACTGGGCCATGACCAAGATCCAGAAGCACCAGGAGTACACCTTGTGCTTTGCCTTTTGGGCTCTGGAGAGTGACAACAACACAGTCCTACTGCTTTCTAAGAAGTTGATCTACTTACATATGCTTTGGGCCCTCAAGGATGGTTGTGGATCCTGTGGAGCCACATGGAGAGTTGACATTTCAGTGGTACCTCGATGCTTGAAACAAAAGTGCTGAGGCCTTTGGGAAGATTGGGAAAGAGCACCCAGCTCAACAGGTCCTGAACCCATGACCCCAGGGATCCTGAGCAAGCAGGGCCCTGGCAATGGTTTTGGATCAGCAGGTGATCCCTGCTCAAAAGCCCCATGTGTTGGGCATGAAGCAGTCCCGCTCAGGGGAGGGTGAGGTGAGCAATCATGCACAAGGTGCCATGAGTGAGCCTTGAACACCTAGAGCTGGATCTCACAGCTAACAGCCAGGCACCTGTCTTCAAGGTCTTCCAGGGCACCACCAAGAACTATAATCTTATCGTTATTGAGTGGGGTGCTGCTGCTATAGCAGCTGGTCAGAGCTGCTGGCTGGCCTGGAGCTGCATCTCCGGGAACCCCTGGTGTTCCACAACAGAGGCCATCATTGGGGCTCTTTCTGCCACAGAGGGCCTTGAGACCAAACCTGTGCTGGTGGCTCTGGCGGAACCCCTCTCACTGCTGGGGGCCCCCGCCTGGCCTCACCCAGTGGTAGCACCAGCTCAGACCTGAAAGTGGTGACTCCTGAAGGCACTTCAGCCCAAGGTGGTGGTCCAGGCACCCTGGATAACAATACCACCATTGGCCTTGTCTGCCAGAAGCCAGGTGACCTGGTCATGTGCAACCAGTGTGAGTTTTGCTTCCACATAGACTGCCACCTTCCTGCCTTGCAGGATGTGCCAGGAGAGGAGTGGAGCTGCTCACTGTGTCCTGTGGTGCCTGACCTGAAGGAGGAGAACGGCAACTTCAGCGTGGATTCTGTAGACAGCACTGGTGTGGTGGCCAAACTCTGACCAGCCAACCAGTAGGGTTGTGGTATCTATTGTACTGTCTGCAGAAATGTGAGCATGTTCTTCTGGGTCTATTCAGTCATGAATGAATCTAGATGCCCCCTGCATCAGTTGGCAACTGACTCTACCTTCCCCTGTGTTTTACTCAGTTCTTAAATCAGAATGCCTCCGAATGTGCCACAGTAAATGCTCTGATGTCTAAAGCTATATTACGTTGTTAGGGACACTTCTAGGGCAGAACAAGGAAGGAAAGGGGCACTAAGACACAGTATGAGAGAGCTTGGCTATTGCTCAGCACATCCCCAAGACAATCTCAGTGACCACTTCTAAACTTCATTTCACTTGGGAAAGTATACACATCCCTACAGATTACCAGTCCTCTAACTAAACCTAAGGTATCAACTTTACAAATGACACTCAAACATATTGAAGTCTGACTTATGTGTCAGGTGGTCACCAAAGAATAAAAGCACTTCTCTCAGCATGTAAGAAGTCAATAAAACTTTGAAATCGATGGCCCTGTGGCATTGCATTTTCTTAATACAAACACATGAAACAAATGCCTCATCTCAGTTCAAACTTATTTCGCTTTTACGAAAGCCTAAGTTACCATTGTCATTTGGTCATCAATAAATGAAAACGTGGGCTCGGCACCTGTGGCTCAACGGGCTAAGGCACCAGCCATGTACACCTGAGCTGGTGAGTTCAAATCCAGCCCAGGCCTGCCAAACAACAATGATAGCTGCAACCAAAGAATGACCGGGCGTTGTGGTAGGCGCCTATATTCCCAGCTACTTGGGAGGCAGAGGCAGGAGGCTCCTTGAGCCCAGGAATTGGAGGTTGCTGTGAGCTGTGATGCCACAGCTCTCTCCAGGGTGACAGCTTGAGGCTCTGCCTCAAAAAAAAAATAAATACCTTATTTGATCACTTATTTATTTAATGTTACCATCAGTAATTCCAAGTGACTTTACAATCAAGTAGTAGTATCAATAAATCTCAAGGAAGCCTATCCATGAGATTTTCACTTTGTCAAGGCCCAGTTCCTTTGGAGTGGAGATGCCCAAATCTTTTAAAGTTGGTCCTAAGTTCCTAGATGACATGAGTAGATTTCCTTATGTCCTGCTTTGCCCTTACCAACTTATGTGAACTACACTAACAAAATTATTTAGCTGTCTGCATGCCCACAAAACAGCATCAATGATTTTGGGTTCTGGAACCAGATCATCGCCAATAAGTGTGTTCATCTCTTTATGCAATTCCCGGGCATCTGTATCTGGCTTTTTGAAGTATGTCACCCAGGATTATCAAAATCTTCTTCTCTCACGTGACCCTGGGGAATAGTGGTGAATTGAGTGGAGAGCAGCAGTGGGGCATCAATGGCTGGCCCGGGTGGCTGCAGCTAACCACCATGGCTGCCAAGAGTAGTGCCTGGTGTAGGAGAAGCAGGATGAAGCTGGAGAGAAGCAGGCTGTAAGCTTGCGGACTGCTCCAGAGCTGCTTGGTTGCCTCTTTTTTACTGTCAGGTGTTTGAATATTATCTCACTGCCTCTGTACTCTGGTTTCTGATGATAGCTCATTAATCTTAATTGAGAATCACTTGTATGTGATAAGTTATTTTTCTTGTTCAAGTTTTTCAATTTGTCTTTGCCTTTCACAGCTTGAGTATGATGTGTCTAGGTATGGATCTCTTTGAATTTATCCTACTTGGAAATTGTTGCACCTCCTTGATGTATAGAGTAATGGTTTTTTTCAAATTTGAGAAGTTTTCGGACATGATACTTCACATATATTTTTTGCTTCTTCACTTCAATCATCCTGAGATTTCCATTATGATTATGTTGGTCAACTGGCTGGTGTCCCACCAATCTCTGAGACTCTTTCTTCTTTCTTTTCTTTGTTTCTCTGACAGATTCCTCTTTCCTGTATTTCCTAAAATCTGCAAGTGAGCCCCCTCTGATGAATTTGTTATTTCAGTTATTATACTTTTCATGTCCAGAATTTCCATTTGGTTCTTCATCTTTTTCTTTTCTTTCTTTCCTTCTTTCTTTTTTTTTTGAGACAGAGTCTCACTATGTTGCCCTTGGTAGAGTGCCATGGCGTCACTGCACAGCAACCTCAAACTCTTGGACTCAAGCAATTCTCTTGCCTCAGCCTCCCAAGTAGCTGGGACTACAAGCACCTGCCACATCACCCAGCCACTTTTTGTTGCAGTTGGCATCATTGTTTTAGCTGGCCCAGGCTGAGTTCGAACCCACCACCCTCAGTGTAAGTGGCCGACACCATAACCCCTGTGCTACAGGCACCGAGCCTTGATTCTTTATCTTACAGTGTCTGTAGTCATTCACCACATATTGACATTTTGATCAGTGACAGACCAAAATTTTATTTTTACTTTACTTTTTCTATGTTTAGATATATTTATCATATCACAATTGCTTATAGTATTCAATACAGTAACATATATAGGTTTGTAGGACGCTTGCAAAAAGACAAAATTGCCTTAAAAAATGCATTTTGTTCAATGTGTCCTGGTCAAACAATGCATGAGTATATTTCCTTATTTGTATTGTCTATTTAGTGAGCCATTGTTCTTATAACTTCCTAAGCATGGTTTCCTTTAGTTCTTTGAACTTATTTTAAAATAGCTCATGGAAGTCTTAAGTTCAATGTCTGGTTTTCCTTGAGAACTGCTTTTTTTTTTAATTGTGTATGAGCCATACTTATTTCTCTAAACGTTGCATCCTTTTTTGTAGAAAATTGATTTAAATAATGTAATATGACAACTCTTATGAACAAAAGATTTTCCTTCTTCCCCTATGTTTGTTGTGTTTTGGCTGTTACTATTTGGTGAATTTTCTAAACTAATTCTATAAAGTCTGTATTCTTTGAAGAGTTTATATAATATGATTGAACATTGATTTCCTTAAAGCTGGGAGCAAGTAAGTCTATTGTTTGCTAAGGGGTTCTGTGTGTGCATTAAGGCATGAAATCAAAGAAGTTCCTTTCTGACCTTTCACACAGAGCAGGTTTTCTGTTCATCTTTTTGTAAATCATTAGGCATATAAATGAAGTATACAAAAAAATAGCAAAATTATGAGAATGTAGTTTTTTGATAATCCAGTAATTGGATTTATACCTTCTACTAACCTAATCAATATGGAAGCTATGAAGTAGTGGAACATATTTATCCTTCTTTCTTGGATTTCCTGTAAATCCTACTATTTGATTTTGTATTATAGCATAACTTTGTGTTTCTGGGCAAGACTGCAGAATACTAGAACATTCTGTCTGAAGTTCCACTTGTGATACTAGTCCTTGCTGTGGCATCTTCAGTAGAAGTTTTACCAAAATTACAGAATTTATTATAAGTACCTAAACTTTTATTTTTTCATTTAGGTTACTTACAACAAGAAAACCTCACTTCTACCTGCCAGACTTTCATTTTAGAAAGTTCAGATTTAAAGGAATACGCTGAGCACTGTACAGATGAAGGTTTTATCCCAGCCTGCTTACTGGTAAGTTACTGGTTTCTTAAAGGAAATACTTCATCATCAACACAAGAGACTCTGAATACAATCTTAAAATCAGCTCTCAACAAAAAATTGATCAGTAGAAATTTGATGATTTGGTTTTGTGCATGACTGATAAGACCCAAAGAAAGCCAGTGTTCTTTTTACACATTTGTGATGAAGCTATAAGTGAATTATAACGTTGCTTCTGATAATAACTTTCAAAATGACACCCTCATTTCTGATCAGTTTCACTACGTGTATCTCAGAGCTTTTGTTTTTAACTTTCCGACATTTATGTGGCTGCATTTTGGTATTTTGTTGTCACCTTTTGTAAATATCACTAGACCTACAGACCATCATTTGGTATATAATGGATACATTCCAGAACTACAATATTCCACATAGTGTTTATCATTTTATTTTAAACACGACTCCCTAAAGACATTTCAACTATCACAGATAACGTGATTATGTAGGAAACCTAAAAGAATCTACATATCAAAAATTTACCAAGGTGATAGGATACAAAATATGCACAGATAGCATTTAGCGTTTCTGTAGGTAGTATTCTACCTACAACGAACAATTAGAATTTGAAGAGTTTTGTTTTGTTTTTTTGAAGACAGTCTCACCCTGTCACCTAGGGTAGAGTGATGTCATCGTAGCTGACAGCCATGTTAGACTCTTGGGCTTGAGCATTCTTCCTGCGTCAGCCACCCACCATAGCGCCCAGGTAATTTTGCTGTTTTAAGTAGAGACAGGGTATGACGCTTGCTCAGGCTGGTCTCAAACTCCTGAGCTCAAGTAATTCATCCAACTCAGTCTCCCAGAAGGCTATGATTACAGGAATGGTAAGATATAATTTATCACTAAATTCCCATAAGTATGTTTGTAGGTAACAACAAGCTAAATTCTTAATTTAATGCAGGAAAGGAACTAGAATAGTTAAATCATTTTGAAAAAGAACAAGTTGGAGGACTTACTACTTGATTTCAAGACTTACTAAAAAGCTGCAGTAAACACGATTAAGGGTCATTGGTGATAAATTGAGCATCCAAAGCAGTGAAATGGAATAAAAAGTCCAGACATAGGCCCACACAAGTTATTTTTGACAAAGATGCAAAGGTAATTCAATGGAGAAAGGATAGTCTTACCAACAAATGATGCTGGAACAATTAAACATCCATATGCCAAAAATAGCCTCTATAATTTACCTCATGCCCAATGCAAAAATTAACCAAAATTGGCCATAGACCATAATGTAAAACGTAAGACTATGAGACACCTAGATAAAAACATATGAGAAAATGTTTATGACCTTGGCGTTGGAAATGAGTTATGTATGACCCCAAAAGCATGGATCAAAAGAAGAAATTAGGCAAATTCAACTTCATAAAAGTTAAAAGTTTTGCTCTACCAGAGGTACATTAAAAAATGTTCTAAGATCGCTTACACCTGTAATACTAGCATTCTAGGAGGCCAAAGCTAGTCAATCACCTGAGCTCAGAAGTTCAAGACCAGACTGAGCAAAGCAAGACTCCACCAATGCTAAAAATAGAAAAACCTAGTCAGAAATTGTGGTGGGTACCTGTTAGTCCCAGCTACTCAGGCATAGGCTAGAAGATCTCCTGAGCCCGGGAGTTTGAGGTTTCTGTGAGCTATGCCACCATGGCACTCTACCAAGGGCAATAGTGTAAGATTCTGTCTCAAAAAAAAAAAAAAAAGTTTGTAAAAAATACTTGCCAGTAATCTTTAAATGCATTAAAGTCAAGAAAAACAAGGAAAGACTAAGAAAATAAAGCTGGACATGGTGGCTCACACCTCTTAAGTGGGAGGCCAAGGCAGGCTGATTGCTTGAGCTCACGAGTTTGAGACCAGCCTAAGCAAGAGCCAGACCCCGTCTCTAAAAATAGCCAGGCCTGTGGCAAGTGTCTGTAGACCCCAGCTACTTGGTAGGCTAGGATCACTTGAGCCCAAGAGTTTGAGATTGCTGTGAGCTATGATGCCAGAGCACTCTACCAAGGGCGGCAAAATAAGACTGTCTCAAAAAAAAAAAAAAAAGAAAGAAAGAAAGAAGAGAAAAGGCTGTTAAGATGTCACAGATCAGAGGAGACTTCCAATATGGTGTTCTAGTTTGAATCTTGGCACAGGGAAGGGACAGCAGTGAAAAGACTGGCAAAATCTGAATAAAGTTTGTAGTATAGCTAATGGTATTATACTAATATTATTTCTTACTGTTAAAAGCATGGTTATGTAAAATGTTAACATTATAAGATGCTGAAGGAAGACTGTATGGGAAATGTCTATACTATCTTGGAATTCCTTTTTGAATCTAAAATTATTTTAACATATAAAAATCTTAAAAAATCTTACAAAGTGGGTAAATGTCAGTGCTCGTGTCCCATTTTTTACATAAGGAAACTAAAGTTCACTAAGATTGAATTACATACTCAAAGTTCCTACAAGTAAGTAGCACTAGACCCTCTTGTGTGTTTTCTGTTAATAAATGTACTACTTGCAGAGTCCCAAAATAGTAGTGAAGAAGAAAAAAGAAGCAAAGAGGGTAGGAAGGGATTAGCTGAGACTATGGCTATTCATTCATCCTTCTATCTTGTGAGGTCAAAGGGAAAGGATTACTATCTGTTAGGTGAGGGGAATTTCGTGTCCACATAGAAAATTCTATAGAACTAGGGAAGGTAAAGGGTTTCAGTGCAGAAAGGAGCTAGGTCTTCAGTCCTACATCAGTTAACTGTTAGCTACTAGAATTAAACAAGGTTTAATTACCAAGATAATAATAGGCAAATCCTCTACCTTTTCAGGGTGTAATGGAGACAAAAGAACAAGATTACAGGTGCTATCTCTCACCTATAATCTTAACACTGTGGGAGACCAAGACTTGAGGTCAGGAGTTTGAGATGAGATCAGCCTGAGCAAGACCTCTGTCTTCAACAAAAACTGAAAAAAAGGAACAAAACAGAAAACTAGGCATGGTGGAACATACCTGTATTTCCAGCTACTTGGGAGGCTGAGACAGGAGATCCTTTCAGTTCAGGAGTCTGAGGTAGCAGCGAGTTATGATGATGCCTCCGTACTGTAGCCAGAGTGAGACTCTGTTAAAAAAAAAAAAAAAAAAAAATCTGTGAAAGTTTAGGATGGAAGGAAAAGAGAACTCCTAATTGTGTCAGACCTTGTCCTCTACATATTAACATGTATCTTCACAATTATGAATTAAGAATTAATATCTCCAGGCTGGGTGCAGCGGCTCACATCTATAATCCTAGCACTCTGGGATGCCATGACAGGTGGATCACTTGAGCTGAGGAGTTTGAGACCAGCCAAGTGTTGTACTAGGCACCTGTAGTCCCAGTTACTCGGGAGACTGAGGCAAGAGGATTATTTGAGCCCAAGAGTTTGAGATTGCTGTGAGATATGATACCATAGCACCCTACCAAGGGTGACAAAATAAAACTCTGTCTCAAAAAAAAAAAAAAAATGTAATATCTCCATTTTACAAATATGAAAGTAAGTCTTACAATTTAGGTTATGTGAGATACATGTAGTAAGTATTGAATTTGAAACTGCAGCTGTTTCACAATTCTTGCTCTTCCCTATAATATGACCTCAAACTTGACATTTGCTCTTGTGTTATAGTGGCGGGAATGGGCTGGGGGTGAGGGGCATGGATGAGATGATGTAAGTGAAGATGGAACATACTGATTCTTGAGAAGGATATCTCTAACACATTCCATTCTTTTTTTTTTTTTTTTTTTTTTACTTTTCTCTTTGGGAGGCTTATATTACTTTCAGGCTAGTCATGGCAAATTAAGAGTGTTTTTGTTTTTTAACAATTCTTATGACTGGATCCCTACCTCCCAGCTTGAAACTACTTTTTTGTTCAAACAAAATGTAGTCATAATATCCTGTTCAAACTGGCAAGATTCTTCATCTGTAAAAGCTTTGAGACAGGCCTAAATTTGAGTGACTATTTTCATTTCTGATAACTTGCTGCATTACCCATTCCTAGCAAGACCTTTATCCATTCCTCAATCAGACCTTTTCTTACCTTTTGAATGGTGGAGTGTTTCCTAGTGGGGATTATTGGTAGTATAATATGATTTTGGTAATGCTTGATTTTTTTCTTCTTTCAGTCCTTATTTGGAAAAAACTTGACAACAATTTTGAATGAATATGTAGCTATGAAAACAAAAGGTAAGAATTCAAGTTTAGAGATTTTTTTTTTCCTGATAATCTCATATAGTATTTATCTACTTGTTTTGATTAGAAATTTTTTTTTAATTTCCTGCTGATACTTTGTCCATGTCACAGTACAGAAATAATTTTTAAAGAATACGTGATATTAATATTTCATAAAGGCCTCGAGAAAAATTTGCCAGTTATGATAAGTTTTACTGGAAAACATCTCATTTGTGGGTAGCACCTGTAGCTTAGCAGCTAGGGCATTGGCCAACATTCACTGGGGCTGGCGGGTTAGAACCCAGCCTAGGCATTATGTTGGGTTCCTATAATCCCAGCTAGTTGGGAGGCTGAGGCAAGAGAATCACTTAAGCCCAAGAGTTTGAGGTTGCTGTCAGTTGTGACGCCACGGTACTCTACCCAGGGTGACATAGTGAGAGTCGGTCTCAAAAAAAAAACCCTAATTTGTTTTTGTTTTGAGTGATGCGTTAATTGCAAAAATCTTAATGTTAGCAGACCAAACAGTGATCTTTTAAAAAGATGTAAAATATGTATACCCTGGAATACTATGCAGACTTTACCTCTTTCATGTTTACATGGATGGAGCTGGAACATAGTCTTCTTAGCAAAGTATCTCAAGAATGGAAGAAAA
>CAUYON010144995.1:0-16362 GCA_963573935.1 Arctocebus calabarensis
GTTTACATGGATGGAGCTGGAACATATTCTTCTTAGCAAAGTATCTCAAGAATGGAAGAAAAAGTATCCAATGTACTCAGCCCTAATATGAAGCTAATTTATAGCTTTCATATGAAGGCTAAAACCCAATTATAGCACTGAGTCTTTGAAATCTAGCTCAGTGGAATGTCGCAGCCTACTATGTTCATTCTACATAGAATGAATAAATACTTTTAGGACAGAGTCGAGAAACCTCTCTTCTACTCTTTAGTTCCAGTATACTTTATTGGAAGTCCACTCAGGGCATGCCAGAAATCTCTTTAACTTCGTGTTTCCTGCAGATTATGAAAATTAAGAAAACTATTAGATCTTCGAATCATTTCCCAGGTTCCAGTTCCATTCAGCATAGAGTTTGCCTCAATAATGTGGCTCAGCACTGACTGTAAATCATTACTGCATTTTCTGTTTGTCATTATCCCATGAGCAGAGTTAGCTGTGATCTGGATCAGGATTCAGATATTTCCAAGAGTACTGGCTTAAAGTCCCCTTTGAATGCTCACATCCCATCAGTATTTTACAGAAGTGTGATAAGAACTCTGATAGGGAAATCACAGAAAGTGCATGCCCCACTGTTGACATCCAGAACAATAAATCTCAAAGGAAGTGACATCTGAGTTTAAATCATCATTTAGGATATTAACTCAAAGGTGAGGATGGATTTGTCTGTACTATCAGAATTAATTGCTGATTGGGAGACAGGAAATATTTTAAATATAGTAAATAGCCTCTAAACTTCTAAGTTGAGATGCAATATAACTTTTTTATAGTTATGATAAAATGACAAAGAATTGAGTGTCTTTTCTAAGAAATATTAGGACAAAAATTGCTGATGGTTAATGTATGTGTGAGTATGTGACAATATTTGCACAATATAACAAATTCAATTAGTTAATTTTACTAAAAATAAATATTACTAATTCAGGAAGAGTCAGAGTAACATCAAATGATTCTGCTTTCACAAGTCCCATATACTAAAGTATTTCACTCATTTACATGTGACAAATATATCAGATTAGCTAGTGTGTCATTAGTACCTTAGCCTGAATATCCTATTAAACTGTGAAGAAGAGTCATTAATTTTAAAGTGCACAGAGCCGGATAAATAGAATAATTAAAGCCTCTGAAAAAAATAATAACTACAGTTCTAAAATCTATTCAAATTATTTAGAGTTAGGAACTTGGGAAGGTATTACACAAAGGACAGCTTGTTCCTCTTTGAACACAAGGACGTCCAGTGGTCAAATACAAATAAATTCCGAGGGATTCAAGAAGAGGAGTGATACAGATCCCTGGGAGGTGGTGGGACAAGTCCAAAGAGAGCAAGGAAATATACATATGATGTTCAGGGAAGCAAAGAGCACTCCACGGCCTGAGAGAACCTAGTGATGAGGTGCATGCTTTCTTAGAAAGAGCAGGTCCCAATAGATCTGTAAAAAATTCATTGATTTCCTCCATCGTCTGAATTCACTAGGTAGCTGACAGAATAGTTTGTTCAAATTAGTATGGCTCTTGCTGTTTATCTGCCTCAATTTCCCCACTATAAAATGAGGATATACTGGTGAATAATATGTAATCACATTGTTTGAGAATTAAGTAAACTAATATATAGAAAGTATTTCGAACGGTGGCTACCACCCTAGTGGGTTCTTATAAGTTTCTAAATAGTAATATAGGAGTTTGATTTTTGTGTCTTTGAAATCCAAAATATATTTTTGCCTTTACCTCTTAATTGCCTTCCCTATTTATTCTTTATTTTATTTCAGATAAGATGCAGCTCTGTCATGTAGGCTGGAATGCAGTGATATAAATGCAGCTCACTATAGCCCTGAACTCCTGGGTTCTCAAGTGATCCTCTCACTTCAACCTCCCAAATAGCTAGAACTATAGGTTTGTTCCCCCCAAACCAGATAATTTATTATTATTAATTTTTTTATACATAGCAAGACAGGATCTTTCTATGTTGCCTTGGCTGGTCTATAAGTCCTGGCATTGAGTAATCTTCCTGCTTCAGATTTCCAATGTGCTGGTGTTTTAGGCATGAGCCACCACACCTGGCTGCCTCTACTTTATTCTAAGTTTAACTATTTCCATTGTATTCCATTACATTGTACCCATCCATCCACATAGGTGTTTTGTCTATATTCTTTCTGCCTACCCACAGATGCCCTTTCCCTCCTGCTCCAAATTGTTTTCTTAGAAGCCTCAGGGATTATGTTCCTTTGTCCTATTTGGAAAAAAAAAATCATACCCCTACCAATGGTCTCCCACTTATTTAACTGTTCACTCACCAAATAAATATTCATTAAGCACCTATAAAATAGGTCAGTCTGATAGTGAGGAATAACACCATTGGCTCCTACCTGCATAATCTTACAACCTAATATCCATTTGGGAATCTGTGGTCACACTACCAATGTTGATAGTGTGATACCTGTTTCTCAGCACTATGCATACTTTGTACTAGTTGGTACATAAAAATTACTCTAAATTGCATGGAACGGTGGGAGAGAAAAGAAACACAATGATGACAAATGGATATTTGAGTTAATATTGAGAAGAGTTTGACCAGATGAAAGTGATTGTTAAAAAATTCAGGGAGAGAATGACAAGGTCCTGAAATTAAAAAGAGAATGATTCATTGAAGAAATAAAAGAAATAAAGTCCAGAAGTGCTGAATACAGAGCTAAGGAAAGATGACAACAGATAAAATGACATAGAAGGGACCGTGCATCTCAAGACCTTCTGGTACACACCCCAATCTGCCAGGGAATAATTATTTTTCAGTACAATAACAATGAATAATAGAAAAATAAAATTTTAAAAATGTTCCAAATAAAATCTTAAATTAATATTATTTTACAGTTATTCGATCCAGCAGACATAAAGTGTCAAATTGTTGTACAAGTTCCTAGACCTCTCCTCTCAACGTTTGTATTTATCTGATCACACGATGAAGGGGGCCTGAGTCTGTGGACTACACTTTATGTAGCAGGAATGGGCAATTTTTTGTTTTTTTTTAAAAAAAGGCCAGGGCCCTGTAAGGTCTTTTTTTACAACTACCCAACTCTGTCATTATAGCTTAAAAGCAACCCAAGACAGTCTGCAAACAAAAGGATATAATGTGTTTTATTAAAAACTTTACATACCTGGCTACATTTGGCTGTATTTTGTCAACATTTGTTATTTTTGTAGGGAAGGAAGAGGATGTTATCCTAAAGGTAATGAAGAGGATGTTATTCTAAAGATAAATTTGAAGATGTTTAATGATGTTCAAATAAAAATTACTAAAATTTCACTTGAGCTTTACCTAGTTCACTCTGCATAATGAAGTGGTAAAAGAAAACTTTCTAGGAGACAAATGAGATAATTGTGAGAAATCTAGACTCAGGTGATGGCTGATAGAAATTAGTAAATTTTAGAGATGTTTAGACAGTATAAATGGATATAAGTAATCAATTGTACCGGATGGCCTGAGACTGATGGTTTTCTGGGGATATAGACTTTCAGAGCTGATTTCTGTCTTAAAAAATCGGTGGAATATAATGCCATTAATTAAATTAAAGAATATAAAACACATGTAAGTGAAAGAGATACATAATGTTTCAGGTGGCATCTATAAGTGATGAAGCTCCTACAAAATAGGCCTTGCAATTGAGCAGAGTTGATATTTGGCTCTGGACTTCACAAAGGAATAATAAAGCAGAAGTGAATATGGGCAAATTACCAGACTGTCCATATCTACCTGTTAAGACCCAGGAACACACCTTGGTCCAACCCAGTTAGGTTCATTGACTTTTTGCTATGAACAAAACAGTGCACCATAGGAAATGGTGGGTGTCTCAGTGAAAAGGTGTTTGTGAACATTTAGGAGTTGGCTTTGTGTGGAGAGACTGCGCAGGTTACAAAGGAGTATGTTTGGAATTGGGCATTTTCAAACAGCAGATAATTCTATGACTGAGTACTTACTGTGATTTGAATGCTTGTCATCTCCAAAACTCATGTTTAAATATAATGGTCTTTTTTTTAGAGACAGAGTCTCACTTTATTGCCCTCGGTAGAGTCCTGTGGCATCACAGCTCACAGCAACCTCCAACTCCTGGCCTTAGGCGATTCTCTGGCCTCAGCCTCCCGAGTAGTGGGAACTACAGGCGCCCACTACAATGCCAGGCTATTTTTTGTTAGAGTTTGACTGGGGCCAGGATTGAATTCACTACACTCAGTATATGGGGCCAGCATGGGGCCAGCACCCTACTCACTGAGCCACAGGCTCCACCCTATAATGGTCATTTTAACGGTATTAAGAGATGGGACCTCTGGGAGGTGATTAGGCTAGGAAGGCTCTAGTCCACCATGGATTGGATTGATGCCATTATAAAAGGGCGAGTGCATCCCCCCTTTGCCTCTTTGAACTATTCTTCTCTTTCACAGGATGCAGCTTTCAAGGCTCCCTCTTGGAATCAGGATCCCCAAATACCCTGATGCCTTGATATTATAATTTCCAGCCTCCAGACGTCTGAGCAAATAAATTTCTACTTATAAAATAGGAAAGTATTCTGTTACAGCAGCACAATGAACAAAGACAGTTCTATGGTGGTTTTTTTTTTTTTAAGACAGAGTCGCACTTTGTCACCCTAGTTAGAGTGCTCTGACATCACAGCTCACAGCAACCTCAAACTCTTGGGCTTAAATGATTCTCTTGCATCAGCCTCCCAAGTAGATAGGACTACAGGAACCCACTACAATGTCTGCCTATTTTTTTTTTTTTTTTTTAGAGATGAGGTCTCCCTCTGGCGCAAGCTGGTCTTGAACCTGTGAACTCACACTTGCCATGGCCTTCCAAGTGCTGATATTATAGGCAAGAGCCAGCGTGCCCGGCCTCTATGGTGGTTTTTTTTATCTAGGAACTTGAAGAGATGGAATGAGGCTAGAGCTGAACTTGTAAAGAAGTTTCAGTCATTTCTATTAGCCAAGAAAGTGCAATGTTTGTTTTTATGTGGTTGCACAATGTTTTAAATTTTTTTGCCCTAAACCATGATTAAAAATACTCTTTTTTTCCCTCTGTTTATGTCAGTAACAGAGAGACCTTGTTTGATGTTGGTATGTATGCTATGAAATTGTTTATGTTAAGTAGAAAATATTGTGGTCTAGGTTTTTATTTTTATTTTATTTTTAAATATTGTGGGCAGAACAGATACCAGCTAATAGATATTAGGGATAGTCTTTTTCTTTTTGTAGAG
This sequence comes from Arctocebus calabarensis, assembly GCA_963573935.1. NCBI lineage: Eukaryota > Metazoa > Chordata > Mammalia > Primates > Lorisidae > Arctocebus > Arctocebus calabarensis. The sequence goes on from CAUYON010144995.1 coordinate 5,277, forward strand.
ACAGAGTCTCACTTTATCGCCCTTGGTAGAGTGCTGTGGCATCACACAGCTCACAGCAACTTTCAGCTCCTGGGCTTAGGCGATTCTCTTGCCTCCTCCTCCCGACTAGCTGGGACTACAGGCACCCACCACAACGCCTGACTATTTTTTTGTTGCAATTTGGCTGGGACCGGGTTTGAACCAGCCACCCTTGGTATATGGGGCCAGCGCCCTACCCACTGAGCCATAGGCGCCACCCCAGGGATAGTCTTTTTTGCCTCAAAATTGAAGCAGCTGTTTAAATCTATGAGTACTTGAGAGATTGTCTAGGAATAGTGCATAAACCACAAGGAGAAATGAACACAGGCTCAGTCCTAAAGAGTGTCATCAGGGTATACACCTGTCTCCCTTCCATCTCAATCACAGCCTTTCCCAATTCTTAAGATCATCTTTAGGTTCTGGAGAAATCTAGAAAAATACCAGTCAAGTTTTTTGCCCCTCGCAAGTTGAGAAATTTTGGTGACATGAAGCCAGGGGATTCTATGGGTGAAAACAATGTGATATCTCAAGCTCTTTTCAAAAAGATATGTTGTTTCAAAAATACGAATGTCACAGAATCCCCTTCTCTGAAAATTTTCAGGAGGAGAAAAGGCTTTAATCACTGTTTATGAGGACATTAAAAAGTGTGAAAAATATTTATAAAATAGCTAGAGTTAGGAGTATGAAAGAAAGTGGGCTAGAAGAGGAGCACAGCAGAAATTCAAGGTATTGGTAAAGACCCAAATGAAATTACTCATCATGTATTTGGCAATACTTGATTTAAAGCACATCTTCCATGGTTTGACTGTTCTTTATAAACTTTCAGTTCAGAATCTCAGAGGGTCAGCACCTTTGGACCTCATTTCCTATCTAGCTCTGCTTCCTTACACTGATCTGTTTTCAGATTTAATTTCAGATATTCCTACCAACAGGCAGAACTCTATTGCCCTTAAAGGTATAGATTCAAGACCATTTTCTGGAATTCCATTCCTTTCTTCACCATCTTTCTTGATCTTTGACCTTTTGCAAATTAATCTGTGCTTCAATTTCTTCATCTGTAATGTGGTGATAATAGTGTCACTACTAATAGGGATGTAATGAGAACTAAACAAGTTACTGTATATGGTCTTTGAATAAATACTTTCAAATTATTTGCTATTTCCATATTTTGTTGCTGCCAGTAGCAGTAGAGTAGTGAGGAGTTAATCTTGCCCAAGGAGAGATCTGGTTTTGCCTTAGCTCCTAGAAGGTACCCTCCATACCCTTAGAATTACCCAGTTATAGGAGCATCTTGATTATTCACAGAGAACCCATCAAACCACATCTGATAGTTCATGCTAATGCGATGACTAAGGTGGGAGTAGCCACATCTAATCACCTCAGGGTGAGGGCTGGCCAGGCAGAAAGACCAGCTACATGGTTATACCATTGGAATAGTGAACCAGGTCAATCAGCCTGGCCTATGCAGTGGGATAGGGGGAGGAAGGAATCGGGACTTTGAATTCAAACACATGGGCCATGATTCAATTAATCATGCCTACATCAAGAAACCTCAGCAACATCTCAGGATATTGAAGTCTGGGTATCTCTCTTGGGTTGGTAATTTAAATCTAAACATCAACGGTGGAGGGGTTTAAGGTCCCTGAGAACATGGAAGCTCTGTGTTTGGAAGCCTCCAAGTTTCAAATTCCACCAAATAAATCTCCTTCTTTGGTTGGTTTTGATTAGTATTCTTTTGCTATAATAAAAGTGAAACTGTGAGTATAGCACTTTTCTAAGTTCTGTGAGTTGTTCTAGTAAATTATTGAACTTGAGATCATGGGAACCTCTGAATTTGTAATCAGCTGATTGGAAGTGAAGGTGACCTTAGGAACTCCCAACTTGTGGCTGATATCTGAAGTTGTGGGGAGATTGCATTCAGTAGGGCTATAGAGTTAATCTTGTTTGGCTAGCTCTTTATAGAGATAAGCGAGTTAAGATATGAAAATTTTCTTAGTATGTAGTAATTACTGTTTAACTTTTATATTTATTTTTTGTTGTTGTGTGTAGTTTATAGTTTTATATCCATTGCCTAAATAAAAAATATTTACACTTGGGTTTGCTCGTATGCTAAGACTACTACTGCTCTTTTTCCCATTTTGCTGTGATTCTCTGGCTTCCAGAATTAGCCAGTCTTGGTATGATTATTCCAATTTCTACCTATTTCCCCCTTTATTCTTTCATTGTACAATATACTCTCAGTACTTTACTCAGTTATTCTTCAAAAATGTAGGCCAAACTGAAATTCTCTTTTGATCAACAGTTTTTAATAGTGCCTTATATAATTAAGTGCTATATCCATACTGTTCACCATAGCATTCAAAGTCCTAGGAAAAACAGCTCTCACTCTACACATATCAGCCCTCCGCGCACATCCCTTTTCTCATTTTTACACTTTATTCTAGCTAGCAGAATGTCTTACTTTTTTGAATATATCTCCTAATTCTCTCTTCAGTGCCTGTATATGCAGATATCTCAAATCTTTCCATGAATCTCTTCTTCATAAAACTGTAATCTCTACCAATACATCATCTTTTCAGAAAAATCTCTTTAGGTGTGTGTTGAATGAGTCGATGAATGAGTAAATGAAAAAGGGAATGAATGATTGAATGGATAAATGAATGAATAATTGCTACTCCTGATAATGAACTTCTGCTTATGCAAATTAAGCTCTTTAGAATGAATACATTAACATTATTAAATTTGTGTGCACACATAATGCCTGCTTTTTTATGTGAAGGAGATATTGAATGAATATTATAGCTTGAGGCAACTGGAAGGATTTGTCACTGAAGTGAGAAAACAATCAGTATAGAAAATTGAAGCATAGGAATATAACTCAGATTTTGTACACAGTATGAGAGACTTTAAATGCAAGTTGGGATTAAAATATCAGTTCTCAGTTCAGATGAACTTTTAAGTGCAATGTTACTGAATGCCTACTATGGACATATGCATACACAAAGTGTGCACGATTATATTTTAAATTATCTTAATGTGTACCATAAGAAAAACCATTACATTTTTAAAATATAAAATATAAACCCAAATAAAGCTTTGAATCTTTAATGACGTTAATTTTTATGTATTACATTATATTTTTAAAGCTCAGATTTATACATATTCCTATTCCTTAAAATGGCCTCAGCACAGTCTCCATGGTATACAGTGAAAATTTAAACACCACTCATCTATGATTGTGAGATTCCTTTAATTCCTTTTGATTACATAGAAATCACTTTAATATTATCTTTCATACATAATCAGAGGAAATTACACATTTTATTAGAAAAATTGTGAATTTCCAAATTTTGTATTGGTAACACGTTAAATGTTATAGTAATCTTACATGAAGAAAACACCACTGTTGTTATAATTTTTATGCTTTGTTTTCTTTTCTTTTCAAATCTTTTCTTTTCTTTTTCTTTTTTTTTTTTTTTTAAGACAGAGTCTCAAGCTATTGCCCTGGACAGAGTGCTGTGGCTTCACAGCTCACAGCAACCTCACACTCTTGAGCTTAAACGATTCTCTTGCCTCAGCCTCCCAAGTACCTGGGACCACATGCACCCGCCACAGTGCCTAAACATTTTTTTGGTTGTAGTTATCATTGTTGCTTGGCAAGCCTGGGCTGGATTCGATCCTGCCAGCTCCAGTGTATGTGGCTGGCACCCTAGTCACTTGAGCTACAGGCACTGAGCCTCTTCTCAAATCTTTCTTAACTGAAGTTATATAATTGCAGTTAATCATTTTCCTTATGGAAACAAAGATGAAAATATGCTAATTTTAAGCAAATTCAGTCCTTGTGAGTATTTACTATTAGACCAAGTTTTGAAATAATATCTCTTTTTGGGTTAACAACGAACTACGTTGAGAGAAAATAACATTTCTAGTTATCATGTTTTATACTTTTTAAATAAAATAAGTCAGTCTCATTAAAAGACCATTTTACAATTTAATATTATCTTACCACTAAATAAAAGAATATTTTTTCAATAAGAAAATTGGTTCTGCATTTTAAAATGTGCTATCTAAAGCTGGGTGCCTGTAGCACAGTGGTTACGGTGTCAGCCACATACACCAAGGCTGGTGGGTTTGAACCTGGGCCAGCTCAAACAACAACAACTGCAACAACAAAATAGCTGGGTGTTGCAGAGGGCACCTGTAGTCTCAGCTACTTGGAAGGCTGAGGCAAGAGAATCACTTAAGTCCAAGAGTTTGAAGTTGTCGTGAGCTATGACTCTACAGCCCTCTATAGGGAGTGACATACTGAGATTCTGTCTCAAAAAAAAAAATGTGCTATCTAAGTATATTTGGAAACTAACAATATAGAAATAGTGACCTAGTTGTGTTAGTACACATGTACTTAACAATATCCAGCTTGCAAAGTTTATCTCTTTTAACTTTAGTGTTTGAGAAGCATAATTATTTTGAAAAATACAGGATTTCAGTTTGGTTTCATGGGTAACAATTTTAGTTAAGGCAGTATTTAATTTATATCAGTATAATTTTTTTGTTTACAAAGACACCACAAAAGCTTGATTTCAAAAAAAAAGTAGCATCAACTGATAATGCTGTTTAACTAATAATAATAGATGTCTACGTGTGCTTTAATACAATCCTAATAACACAAAGTTTTACAGGGGAAGTAAAGTGTATTTCCCTCTATTTTTAATCTATCCAACTTGTCTCCTTAGAAGTAACCATTATTGTGAGTTCCTTTTAATTTTTGCAGATATTTACTCCATCCAAGCATGCATTCTTTATTAACTATTTATTAAACAGATATTTATTGAACATTTACCATGTTTTTTCAGTTGCTGAGATATAGAAATGAATAAAACAAAATCATTTGTGAACTTTCCAATATAAATGATGATGCAAATATTTAAACAAATAAAAGTTAATGTCATTAAACAATGCTATGTAGAAAAACATAACAAGCTAAAGTGGTGGAAATTGTTGGAGGCTTGTTTTCAATTAGATCCATTGTTCTTCAGAAGCCTCTCTGAGGAGGTGGCAAGTGTGCAAATTCCTTTGTAGGGGAATCACAAGACCCCTGTAAATCTGAAGGAAGACCATATCAAACAGAAAGGTCATCAATTTATACATCTTAGGAGACTGAGTCCAGTCTTATCTTTATGCCGGTTCTGTGGGAGATAAAATGAAAGCAAATGTAAAACCTCTGGACACCGCCCTCAGTAAGCTCACAGCAGACTCTTATAATCCCAAACGCAGAGCCACGAGTGGATTGTGCAAGGGGCCTGTGGCTGGCCGACTGAATTAAGGAAGATTCTCGGGAGGCTGTAAAATGTGGTTCCTCAAAAGAGGGTGCTATGATTCAAGAGGTGGGTCTGATTCTTGGCCATGCTGCTTTTTAACTAAGTTTCCTAAGGCAAGTCACCTAACCTCTTTGGTTATATTCTATTATGTGAAAAATGAAGATAATGACTCTGCCTACCTCATTAGACAGGAGTATTGATTAAATGATTTAGTATATACACAGCAAGTAAAACTGTATTGACATAAGAAATAACCTACAAAAGTTAGATATTTTTATTACTAAAGGTTAGCTATAGAAAATAAGTTGTTATTATTATTATTGTTATTAATAATAACACCCTATCTCCAAGAAAATATAACTATAAGACATCTCTAAGTATATAATTTTTAATTCTCTTTCTTCCTTAGGAAATCTCTTAGGAAAATAATATGTTAAGATGGGACGCAATGAAACACAGGTGAACAGTGGACTCAGTTAACTTCGTCCTCATTTGACAATTCTATGGCTGAAACCATAGAAAAATAGTTGACATTTTAAAAAATAGATGAGTATTTTAGTTGTGTCACACTCTTTCTTATATTTGTTTAATATTCTTTGAATTTTTTTTGGGCAATGGAACTAAATGCAATGAAAAATACTCTTAAAACTTTTTGTAAAATAATGATCTAAAACATTGTTTTATGTCAGAGAATAATATAAACATTGGCAGTGACATTTTACAAATTTTGGATTTTAAGCTCTCGGTTTCTTTACTTCAGTTTCCTCTCACTCCCTGTCATTTAATTTCTTTGTAGTGTTGCTAGGAAGTTGTACAGTACCAGAGGAAAAGAGTTACAACGTTTTGTAGGCTAGGTGGATAAAACTTGGATGGATTGCTATCCTTTTAAAGAGACCTGAAAATACTGCCTAGCATGAAGGATTGACCCCATTAACAATGTTCTGTAAAGGGCGGAGATAACCTGTCATAAACTAGTAGTTTCGACTGGAGAAGCTGTCTGACAGAGGCCTAGATAATGGATTGATTGGCAAAGTGCCTGAAGCTCACAACACAAATGCTACCAAGACATGAAGCCAGGACAACGGGTTTCAGGAGGTCATGCGTGAGTTTCTCACTGTACTGTGCACCATCAGACCCCTCTTTCTCTTTCCATAGTCAGACATCTCCAATCTCACCTCCCTGTTCACCCATCACACTTTCTCCTATTCCAATTCTTGTTTCCTAAATCACCCTGAGTCCCTTCTTCATTCCACTTATCGATATGCAATTGGATTTGCTTTGTAATGCATTTATACTTTGGAATAAAATATTCCATCACAAAGGAATTGCTATTTTTTAACATGGCCAAAATATTTGTGTTTATAATAAAGACAACTATGTAGTGTGTGTAAAAGAAAGTATGTACTTTAAGTATATTCATTTATTTAATCTTCTAAGGGCCCTGCAAGAGAGACTAGCAGTATCATCTACACTGAACGAGAGACAAAGTAAATCATGGAGACTGTAGCTCACCGTGGCTCCCGCTGCTGGATAAGGATGGGGCCGGAATCTGGAGCCAGGCAGTCTGTCCTAGAGCCTTTACTTTCCAACCTGTTGTTTAATAAGTACTCTTCTAGAACTTGTTAGTGCGTCATTAGTTTTACTTAGATCCCTTGACTCTATGAAGGGATCTTAATGAAATATTTTCACCTGTTATTTTTTAATATAAAGGGTGGACAGAAAGTTTGAGTGCAATTTACTATGTTAAAATATTTCAATTTTCACATGAACTTTATGTACACCTTGCATATGTTTTCAAATGGCCCACATTATGACTCAGCACACCTGATATGCTCTGTGTGTGTGTATATAGGTATGTATATATATACACACATACATATCAGATATTAATGTATCTGTCAAATGTATATATCTTATAACCAAGGTGAAACCATAGCCTTCTGGTACCTTCCAAAGTCCCATACTTGTTATAACTAAAGAATAAATTTCATAAAAATGTTCATGGAGAATTAGAAATTCCTTTCAGAATATGCTACCAAAGCCATGTGAGCATGCCTTTGTATGACAGATACTATGAAGTCATTGCCTGGAGCACGGATGCTGGAAAACCATTACTCACTACAGTAGATGTCCTTGGGCAAATGACTTTACTCATCTCAGATGCAGTTTTTATTCTATAAAGTGGCAAACATAGTTGTATCTAACCCTTAGGATATTTTTTAGAGTAAAGTTTAATAACATCAGTAAAACTATGCAGCATGAATTAAGTACTCAATAACTGCTATCTAATATTATTAATACTATTAACATTAGCAAATTGAGATGATCAGTTTCCTGATTTACAAGAAAGAACTCACTGATGCCAGAGTTTTCTTATTCTTTTGGACTTTTACTGAAAGCTCACAATAAAGCAGATCATTCTTTTCTACCGTTTGACTGCCATGTTCACAACCCCTGTATTCTACTATTTGCACACAAAAAACTATAGCAACGAGCTGCTTTTTATGGGATTCACATGGCTTTGCACGTTTCCCATCATTGAGAAACACTTGGCTCTGTGGAAGAGCATGGAGATTCATGGCAGGGGCATCAGCTGGACATGTTGGGAAGCTGCGATGCTGTGAGTAGCACGCATTATGGATTCTGAGATAGCAGAATAAGGCGTAATGTTCTTCCCCCATGTTCAAAAAAATGATTCTAAAACCTGAGGGGTAGAAGTGAAAGTGGCACTTCTCACTATTATTCTTTTTACTCACAAAACTATTTTTCACATAGTCCTAACTATAGGACTTCATATTATACTGTAGACACAAAAAGGAGTAAATCAAAAGGTAAGGGTTTCTCCTACATACTTGTTAATATTGCCAGGTCCAATGGTTAAAGCATGTAAGTTACTTCAATGATTTCATTCATGAAGATCCATCGGGGCTTCGATAACTGTGTGATGAAAACTCATTGCCCCCATTAGGTAAGCACCAGGACCAGCTGAGTTTCTAAGATGAGAATGAATAAAAACATCAAATAATAGTGAAGTTATGTAATCCATATATACCATAGCTTCATATCAGGCTGCTGAAACAAAAGGTGTGGTATCTTTTCAAACTTCTTTCCATGCCATTAATATATTGGACCTAATTTTTCTTTTCTTTTTTAAATTTCAGAATATTAGGGAGGATATGTGTTTTATTTACATACTTTGCTTTTTTCACAAGTAATAAGTTGAGCCAAGGTCATCAGTGTGCCTCCCCCAGAGAGTGTGCACCATACCCAAGAGGTGTGAATTTCCCCATCCCCTCCTTCCCTCTTCTGAGTTTGATTTTCCTTCCCTCTTCTTAGTTTGATTTTCATGGATATTTACTTCCATATGTGCATTTAAGTGTTGATACATCAGTTCCAACGTGGTATTGAGTCCCTGTGTTTGGTGCTCCATTCCTCCTTCACTTAGAAGAATGGTCTCTGAATCCATCCAGGTTGTTACAAAAGATCACCATTTCCCTCTGTGGCTGAGCAGCCTATGTGCTTTACCATTTTATTTGGTAAATAAAATAAAAGGGTGGAGTAGTGATGGTTACTTTTCAGATAGTTCACAGTCTACTGATATGAAGTTAAGATTGTGGTGGAACCAACAAAACCAGATATAGAATTGATTACAGTCAGGGATTAGACATTATTTTTTGCAATTTGATGGGGAAGGAGTATATTTTCCTTTGAATAGGACAGTTTCTAAAAGGTGGCAGAACATGCCTCACCAAAACAAGCCACTTTTTCATAAAAATTATTTTAAGCTAAATAAACTTGAAAGACTTCAGAGGCAAGAAGGCATCCTAATCTTTCCCTTTTCTTTCCAAACACAGGAGCTTAAAGCTTCCCTGTCAAAGATGCCCTCTCCGTACCAGGAGAAAAAACATTTCTCCATGATGAATCATAGCCAAGAGAATCTTGTGCAAACAGACCTCATTAAATTAATTCCTAGCTTCCTTTAGCCTCCCACATGGTTTAGTTACTTTTCCCAAATTGCTTCTCTTTGCTTGGCCTAAAAGAAAAGCATTGAGCTTTTGCCAGTTCTTTGGGCCTTCCTTTCCTTAAGAGGTCTCCTGTCTCACATAAAACTTATGTAAATTTGTGTGCCTGTCACCTGTCAATATGTCTTCTGTCAACTTAAATCAGCCCAGTTGAAAACTCTAAGCAAACAGAAATACAAGTTTTCCCTTACATTAGCTACTGTTACTGGACCATGAGGCTCTTTTTATTGATGATTGAAAGTTTACCCACTCTGGAAGATGTGTGATTGTGTTAGGAAGATAAGAAATAGCTCCCATGGGTATATGTGACTGCTCAACATCTTTGAATACCCTCCCTATTTTTAAAAGTTATTTCTTATACCATGCCCCACATTTCCACAAGAAAACTTGCTTTCTTAGCCTTCCTTGAAGCTTTAGCACAAGCAAGCACTTGCACAAACCGTGATGTGATTGGAGCTGGTGATATGTGGGAATCCCTGGTTTAGTGAGCGTGACAATGCAGGCGAGTGGCTTCAGACAAAGTGGTATAAAGGAGCTGCCACTCTCCACCAGTGTGAAATACAGCAGTACCCTCAGCATCAGGAGTGTAAGGTGGGGAGTCTGTGTAAGCTGTAGCAAGGGTACCTGTCAGCTATGGGTTTCTTGCTAAAACATCCCCAAGATGCATTTGAGATTTCTCACTACCTAATTTGAGAGCCTCTCTGACCCTTCTAGAGATTCTGCAATCTACCTGATATCCTTTAATCTAATCTTATTTTCCTTATGGAGCGAAGGTTTATTCTGTTGTTTCAAACAAAGAATATCTATTGGAACTTTGAACATTATAAAAAACATTAAAAGTATTGATATAAAAAGCATAAGCTTGGGCGTTGCCTGTGGCTCATCGAGTAGGGCACTGGCCCCTATACCGAAGGTGGCGGGTTCAAACCCGGCCTCAGCAAAACTGCAAAACAGAAAAATAGCCGGGCATTGTGGCAGGCGTCTGTAGTCCCAGCTACTCGGGAGGCTGAGGTAAGAGAATGTCCTAAGCCCAGGAGTTTGAGGTTGCTGTGAGCTGTGTGATGCCATGGCACTCTACCAAGGGTGATGAAATGAGACTCTGTCTCTACAAAAAAAAAAAAAAAAGGCATAAGCTACTTTAGCTTTTTTACACCAAAAAATAAAAAAATTCCCCTACCCTCCAGAAGATGAATTAAGTAATGATAAATGACCATGTCTCATAAGTATTACTCTCCTTCTTATAGTGATTTTTTAAAATTCTGGAATGAAAAAATTACAGGTATTAGAGGATTTTCTCAATTTTAATTAGCAGACGTATAAGGGGAATTACTTGAGGAAATAATATTGTGCCACTCAATATACAGACTAAATTTTATAAGCAGGGAGAGTGTGAACCTATAAAAAATACATACAATATAGGTTGAGCAAAAGGTCAGTGAAGAAAGAAGACAATGTGATGAAGGCGAGCAAGTCCCTCCACGGTGACATTACTGAGTGACTGATTACACAAAAGAAATGAAATCGTGCTCCATTAGGTCAGCAGAGTAATTACTATTGATGTCACAAAGTTCTTACTTCACCCATAAATATACAGATTTCCCAAGGACTATTTTTTTTAATTTTTTTTTAGTTTTACACATACATGTGCTCATTAGGTTGCTACTTTTTCCCTTCACAGAATTTAAAAGGCTTAAAATTTAATAACAATAACAATGTTTAAGTTAAGGA